>VYZP01029295.1:0-14593 GCA_013400635.1 Hypocryptadius cinnamomeus
TTTTAATTTTTTTTTTTTTGCTTTTCAGCTCTTCATTTCCACATACCCCCCTGTTTTCCAATTTCCATTGTCTTGTTCAAATGTTTTAGCCCTCCAGATCTTTTAATGAGCTCCACACACATCCATGCAGTTCTACATAAATCAGAAAATCTGCTGCACATTGAGATCCTCACTTTATGCTGGGAAATGTGACATCCAACTGGGAGCAAACCTGAGGGTGGAACATTTCCCTACAAGGTAAGCAAAACCCCCTAAAACAGCTGACTTCATCAGCCCAGAAATTCCCACCAGGCTCCAGCTGCTCAGGGATCTGTCAGAGCCCAGTGGGTCTGCAGAATGGATGGTTGAGCTGTGTGACATGGCCCAAAAATCACAAAATAAAGAGTTTTCCAAGTTTTCCAATGCATCAAGGCCTTGGCACCTTGTTTGTTCCTTCCCTCAGAGCTTTCTACTTTCAGTATTTTCTTTCTGTGCTTTATTTTAATACCTGTGATATCTTATGGCATCTTCTTAATTCAGCTCAAATGGGCATGAAAAGGGAATTAGATTCATGCCTTGGAAGAATTATGGGCAGTATTCATATATGGTGAAGGTACTGACACAATACCTTAAAATTACATTGTGATTCACAAAATCATAGAATCCTTAGATTCTCAGAATAATTGGAATCATAGATTTCTGCTGAACTAGCAGGGTAATGCTCACTGCTGGACACTAATTTTTCTGTGCTTGCTACTTTTACATCTCAGAGGCTTAAATAAGTTTTCTGTCTCCTTTTTATTCTTTATTGGTAGCCATTTATCCTAGGGGAAATTTACACCCCCCCTCCCTTTTTAAAACCTCTCATTCACAAACTGTTTTCTCTTTCTGTTACATTACTTCATGTCCCTGTAACATAAATTACAATTAAAAAAAAAATCCCCCTTTGAAATTCTCTTTAACTCATATTTGCTGTATCTCCAAAATGAGTAATTTTTTTTTTTAAATAAATATTTTCCTTTAATCCATGATAACTGAACAGACGTTTGCTAAATGAAGCCAACAGACATGAGAAGATTCGTTAAGTATCTGAGTTTTCTGACACTGCAGATTGGAAAGGAGCAGCAAGGGACTTTGCCAAAGACAGGACTTTGAATTTTATTTCTCCTCATACCAGCAAGTGATGGAATTGAGGAGTTGGAGCAACTTTACATCTCATACCAGGCTATCACAGAATTAAACTGTGCCCTTTCCCACCACACACAGCACCCTCTGAGGTAGATAATATAGGTCATGCTTAAAAATGCAAGTAGCACCTTCAAATATTAGAAATCATACATAGCACTAACATTGAATTGATAACCTTTCTTTCAACAATTCCCCAACAATAACAACTGGAAAATGATGACACAGATTTATCCCAGCTTCTTAAAACCTTAAGCTTCTGAAATCAGTCTCCATATTAGCATTAAATACAGCAACATTCTGATTTCAATTATTGACAGCCTGAACTAAATTAGTTAGTGTCTCATCTAGTTTCAACAGTCTGCTATTCATTGAGTCATTCAGATGTTGTATGGATTCCATCAACATCTCCTGAACACACTTTTTTTTTGTTTATTTGGGTTTTTTTGGTTTTTTTTTAAGCCAATCCGCTGCTCTCTGGTTCCTTTCTGACACTTCCATCCCTTTCTAATATGATGTTCCCAGAGCTATCACCCCTCATTTCCATTGTTCTCCGTCATCTCCACTTCCTACTCCTACTTTGCCTTTTCCTCTCCTCTCCTCATTATTTATTTGTGTTTCATATCAGCCCCTGTGCCACCCAGCTCACCAAAATCCTTATTTTGCTTTGTCAGTTTTTCATTGTTTCTTTGGGATCACGATTGGAAAGGCTGCACTGTCACTGTCCCCAGAATTGTGTTTCAACATGACAGTGGCTTTACACTGAACATATCAGAAGGAAAAGAATAAAAGGACACCAAACTCAGCGAAAATCTTAAAGCCATGCTGCTTTTCAGGTAGGCACAGGAATTTCCCCTCATTCCACACAGAAATCAAGAACATCCTCCATGGTTACTGTTGTCCTGCCTGTGTTTGGTGTCTCCTGATGCACCCTCAGAGCCTCACCAGGTGCTGTGGCTCCCCACAAGGTCACTGCTGCTCTGCCAGGGGGGAAGAGTGGCTGAGTGGGGATGACAGGCAAAGTGGAAGCTGGGAGAGTGGGAAACACAGGAGGAACACAGCTCTGAAGGGCATATGGAGGAATGTGGAAACCTTCTGAGCACCAGGAAAGAAAATCCCTTTGGAAAAAGACTTTCCAAAAAGTATAAGGGTGTGTTTGTGTTTGTGTTGATCATCAGCAGAACATCATGTTTTTTCACATTTTGTGAATCTGTGTTAAAAATTATAACCCTTTCCTGCTCTTATTTCAGAATTGCTGGTCTGCAGCTCCCCGTGCATCCTGCTAAATGACATTATTTCAGCTCCCACTTCCACCAGAACAGCTTTTCCCTAGCATGAGCCCCCAGCTGCTGCCCTCAGTGTAGGTGCAGGGGCTCAGATAACAAACTCCAACTCATGGTAGCCTCAAGTGCATCACTGAGGGCCCTGGATCTGCTTTTCATTTCCAAATCACTACTCTTTATTCTGATTGCACCTATAAATCAAGTGCCAGTTTTAGGCTAGCACAGAAGCTGGGAAAGTCAGTTTGCAAAGCAGACTGCAGATGGGGAGGGAAGAGAAGGAACCACTAAGACTGGTAAATTCTTATATTCCACTTATCATAGAGGGGAAAAAAGATTTCTGATCTTCACACGGTGTATCTGGCCAGATACTACAGAATGTCAGGCTTTATTGCGTTGTTCCTCTATCCCAATCCTGTCCAATTTTAAGTTTCTCTGATGCAAAAAGCCACACAGCTGGCTGGTGAGGGACTGAAAATGAGGTGATTCTGCCCCTCTTCTCTGCTCTGGTGGCACCCACCTTGAGCACTGCATCCAGCTTTGGGGACCCCAACACAGGAAGGAAAACAACCTGCTGGGGAGATTTCAGAGGCACCAGGATGATCAGAGAGATGGAGCAGCTCTGCTGGGAGGAAAGGCTGGGAGAATTGGGATTATTCATCCTGGAGAAGAGAAGGCTTTGAAGTGACTTAACTTCAGCCTTCCAGTACCTGGAGGAAACCAACAAGAAAGGTGGGGAGAGACAATTCACAAGGAACTGGAGTGGCAGAACAAGGGGAACGGCTTCAAAGTGAGACAAGACAGGTCTGGATTGGATATTAGGAATAATTTCTTGGCTGTGAGGGTGGAAAGGCCCTGGCACAGGGTGCCCAGAGAAGATGTGGCTGCCCCTGGATCCCTGGAAGTGTCTAAGGTCAGGCTTGGAGCACCCTGGGACAGTGGAAGGTGTCCCTGCCCACAGCAGGAGACTGGGACAAGATGAACTTTCAATCCAAGCTATTCTATGACTGTATGAAAACTTCACCTGTTTCAAGACTCTGCACTACTTTGTGCCTTCCTTGACTCTAGACTGGAGGGTTAAAAGATTTGGACAAGACACAATGGAAATGACCTTCTTGATTTAGGGTCCCTCAGAACCTTAAGGCAAATTTTTCTTCAAAGCTGCCTATGCTTAAGAACTGGACTCACATCAAGGCCTTCCAAAACAGATAATATTCATACTTTCAGTGCATTTGTGGATGGCTGCACGAAGGTGTTAATCCCCTATGTACAGCCATTAGCAAGGAATTCATTATTCTGCCCAGTGAGTTATCCCTCTATTAAACGTTAGGAAGAATTAGCCTAATATTTACTGTCAGCTATTTGTTATGTTAAAGAGGTCTTTGCCAAATCTCCAGCACCTCCACCACATGCACAAAATCATACTTTAAATGAAATAATTCTGAATTAAACAAGTGTGCTAGTACTACTAGTGGGATTTATAGTAACCAATAACAGTCTAAGAATGTATTTCACAGATTGCTTCTTTATATTGCAAAATTAATAGAGTTTTATATCTGAAGAAACAAATCTGCACATTAAAAATCAATGTTGCTCATGATACACACTTGGTATTATTTCTGGGAATGCTACAGCTGGCATGCACAGCCTAGTTAAAATATTATAATTTACTTGACTGCATGCATAGTCGATTTGCAGTCAAAACTGCCACTTACTACATGGGAGGAAAAACAATGACTTCCATGCTACTGCAAACATCAAAGGTAGTTTTTGCACTACTCCCCCTCAAAACCTCCTGGGAAAAGCCCTGACTCATAAGCTTTCCACTGGTTACTAGAGTGCTTCTTAGGTTTGAAGGGAAAAAAAAATAAAAATCATATTTTGCTACAGTACCTCTGCTGAAAAATCCTCAACAAGCAGAATGGATTGAAAAATTCAAGCATGACTAAAAAGTACATTCCCCACTAGTCAGTGAATTTTGCTCCCTATTTGTCACTGCCACCTTGGAGAGCGGTGAGCATTAATAATGCATGGGTGCTAGGAATGTATTAGCAACTAACCTTGCGAAGAAAATCAACTGGGGACCCAGAAGAGCTGTTAAAAAAAAAAGAAAAAAAAAAGGAAAAAAGAAAAATAAAAAAAACAGAAACCAAGTCAGAGCTCTCCTGTATCCTCTTATTTATTGAAGAGGTTTTGGGAGCAGTGTCAGGGATGGCAGGCACTATGCATCACTGCAAACTCAGGCTGGAAGTCTCTGCAATGGGGTCGTAATTGAGTTCATTGATCACATTCAGGAGCAGACCCACTCCCACCCACCAAGCTCTGGCCACTCTCCAGCACAAGAAATACCCCAGAGGACCAAGGATATTTATGCAAAGTGGTGGTTGGAGCAGGAATATCTTTATTAAATGTGTTTTTAAGGAAAGCCTTCATTCTGCTGTCATTGGCTTTGCAGCTACTTTGCATTTGTTAATTGTGATCAAGTTTTCCTGGGAACTGATCAGCACACCACGTTTGCCAACCAATATTTTCTAGGATAGGGCCAGTGAGAGGGGTGGGAAAACCTTTACCTTCTCCTGCTTCTACAACTGCACCGTGCTGGTCATGAGGTTACCACCACAGCCATCCAATTGGCTAGTCCCATCTTTTATTTTATGGTGACATGATAACATAGGGATTTTATTCTCATTTTAAAACCCGTCAGTCCTCCCAAACCAAGTTATCCAGTACCCAATGAAAATATTCTGCTTTCTAGAATAAAAGACCCTTACACTTCTCTAGTTTGAAACAATTTGTGAAGGAAGCTGCTCTATCCTGCTGTTACACTTGGCAGTAATGGTTTCAGTTATATATTTATGTCCTGCCATCTCCTTTTAATATATATTGTTTATATTCCCAGGCCTTTTTTTCTGGTAGAACAATCATTACAAGTTTTACATGGAATATAGTTGCTTTTTGTGCTATTAGCCAAAACAAATATTGTGTTTAAATCCACCTCACTGATTCACATTCTCAGTGAATGTATCCAGCTTGCCACTGGAATGGGGAGATAGAGTGAAACAGTCCTAAGTTCTGCAAAAATAGGGAAAATAGCATGGTTTTCCTTTCCCTTCCTGCTGGAAAACTGGACAAAAAAATTATCCTCTACTTTACTCATCAAGGAAAAAATGCCCCAGAATTTTCTATGCAAATCCAACCTCCTCCCCCTGAAATAATCAGAATGACCTGATGCTACAAGCTAAATTATTTGCTTTGTAACTCATCAGTTATATTTTTAGTTGCCCATTGCAGACCTTCATGCAATTAATTCATTAAGCTCATTATGACTTAATGTCCCATCCTAAATTCAAAGTTCCCTATACACAATTTAATCTTTGGTCATTTTTTATTAAGATGTGCTTTGAATGAGCACTTTCCCCCCAACAAGGGTTGGGCCAACTCCCTAATTAAATGCTGCAGCCTGTGGATAAGCTGGAAACCTCACTGTGACACAATCCTCCTCCCTTTCACCTGCTTTTCTAACACTCATCAACTAATTCATGCCATTCTTCTCATCTTTATTTGATGTTGACGACAAAATAAAGTTAAAAGACACCTGCTGGTAGATAGATTTTCCACTGAACATGCTTATACAGGCCTTTAGGAAAACTAGATTCTGGCATCCTAAGAGGATCACATGATTAAGATCTGAAGATTGAGAAGAGAATTGGTTCAGTACCAGTTTCTCATTCTCATTACAATTGTTCTCCAGAGAAATGAGCAATTCTTCACCATTGTTTTCTTGAAACAACGATCTTTGTTGAATTTTAGTGTATTTTTTTTTTTTTGCCATCTTTCTTTCTTTATCCCCTCGCCCTTTTCTTGTTCCTTCCAAACCTCCCTATGTATGCCACAGTTGTTTAATTTTTGTTATGGAAATGATTAAAGTTTTATTTTGTTTTGGTTTGTTTCATTTATCTCCCAGGAGTTTTTTAGGGTGATAGTCACTCTGTAAATGAATGTAAAAATGCTTTTGTCAGATTAGCTTGCATATTAACTGGTAAAATGCTTGTTATTTTACTCTGATGTTACATTCACAACAGGATAACAGTTTTGATCCTGTTATGCAAAAATCTGCATTATAAATTAGAAGGCATATTTCACACTTTTTTATCTTGGGCAGATTCCTAATGCAGTCATTTGGTGTTAGGATGAAAAAATGGAGATAAGGCGACTTCCATTAGCTCAGCTCATGTCAGATTCAGCAGGCACGAGCTCAGGCCATACGTGGTGATACCTTACTCATCTCATCTGAATTTGGGTGCTGTCTAACAACTCAAGAAATGTTGAGCTTCACAAACCTCATGCATAAAACCTGCAAGTGGAATGCCAAATATCTTGGGCTGAAAGGATTTTTATAAGGGTTTTTTTTGTTTTTGTTTTTTTGGTTTTTTTTAAGGAAAAAAAAATGTATTTAGCTAAACAAACTTACAATTATTAGTTATGGTAAGTTGTTAGGTCCTGGAAATCTCAGAAACATCTTTCAACTGCAGCCTAATGTTTCAAAGTTAAAGGCAGTTTTTCAAGAAGTTAATGTCTTTTTCTCCTTTCAGTTATTTATAAAGTTTCTAAGCAAACCTGAAATTAGTCAGACAAACTGTTTATAGAATTCCGTTTTCATTATTTCTAACAATATTAGCAGTGAAAAGCTTCTCTAATTTTGCAGGTTTGTAGACCATTATATTATTATTAAGTTCGTAAATCAAGTCCTGCTAAAGATATTTAAGATCACTGAATATCACAGCTGACTTAACCATTCAAGTTTTAGAAAATTTCTGAGTGAGTACCACCTTAAGAAGATATACAATTTGCTTTCAGAAGAATATTTTATATCAACATGCCCAGTACAATCTGATAGGACACAACAGGAATCATCCATCAACATGACAAGTTCAAAAGGGATGCTCCTGTAAACTACACACACAGAGGAGGGGAGGTGTCTCAAGTGAGACAAGAGCAAGTTTTGGGAGGCTGTGTTCAAAATGTTCATCCTTCATGCTCCTTTTCCAGAAAAGAAAAAAAATAAAGACAGAAAAAGGATTTGCAACTCTTGAGTTATTTTTGTTCTGTGTTGTATCACAATGAGCAATATTCCCATATTCACTTTCCATTTTTTACCTCTCTGTCTCTGCCAAACTTCAGTCTGGTGCTCCATACAGAACTTTTCCAGCTCTGTGTTTGCACAGTGCCTCAAAGGCTCAGGTCCTGCCGTGGGACTCAAACTTTTGGCCTCTGTGTTGATTCACATATACATTAAAAATCTGTATTTTGAATTCTTGTGGTCTAAGGCGATGCAAAGAGATCTCTCCTCTGTGTCCATGGGGATGGTTGTAAGAGCCATGGCAGTCTCTGTCATAGAAACTGGAATGGTTTGGGTTGGAAGGGACCCTGAAGTTCATCCCATCCCACCCCTGCCATGGCAGGGACACCTCCCACTGTCCCAGGCTGGTCCAAGCCCTGTCCAACCTGGCCTTGGACATTTCCAGGGATCCAGGGGCAGCCACAGCTGCTCTGGGCACCCTGTGCCAGGGCCTCTCCACCCTCACAGGGAAGAATTCCTTCCATCTATCCAACCTAAACCCACTCTCTGCTCTCTGTCAGCTCAAGTCCATTTCACATTGCCCTATCACTCCATGCCCACATTTTCTAGAAAAAAATGTGTGAGTGAATGGGAATTGTTTGGGAGGAGGGGACTTGGAGAAGGGAACAGACAATCTGCAAGACTGTGGGGAAGAGGTGTGAATAAGAGTCAGTAAAAAAAACCCAGAAAAGCAGATTTTAGTCACTTATACCAATGCATTTGCATGCACACACCAATACAGACCAAGTTGTTCCTACAGGAAAAGGCCCAGAAATCCCCAGTCCTGGTTCTTGGTGCTGGAGGAGCCACTGCTGTCCTGCCCAGACTCAGCTTCTCAACAAGGGCATGTTCACCTAAGAGCCCAACAATAAACAACCTTGATACAGCTGCTTCCCCTCCCTGCCCTCATCCAGTTTGGAAATAATTTGGAAAGACCCCAAATTACTCTGCTGGGATTTAAATCAGGGCTTTTACACCTGCAGTGTCCCAGCTACACACAAAAATTAGACACACACACAAAAATTAGACAACAAGAAGAAGGGGAAAATTAAACAATAAGAAGGGGGAAAAAATCCCAAAATTCTAAACATTCCAAGCAGCATAGCATGAACCCATTCCCAAATATGCACTGTCTGTCTGAGACAGAGTCAAAACACACTACGCTCTCTTTTCTCTTGACCTTGCAAAATCTTGCCATAGCCATTACAAGCTCCAGCCAACTTTTTCCTTTTTTTTTTTTTTTTTTTGTAGAAATGGAATTTACAGATTACAAAAATGGTTTGCTCGAGACACCACCATCCCTTTGAACTCTGAGGCCATTTGAATTTGATCCTGACCAGGCTGACCATAAACCATTCTGTGTGGATAATAGAGGAAATGGAACAGTTTGTCTTGAGTAACCTTATAATAAACTGTAGCTCAGTCGTTATGAATTTAAAGTAAAATAGTTTAAAAAAAAGTAAATTATCATATGTATATATGCTTTACATGTATGTACACACACTCACATAAATACACACTCAACTTGATGCCACCAGAAGTGAATGAGAGAAGAGCATTGGCAATGCTAAGATTATTTTTTGACTTAATAAACTTCACATACTTGTTCATTATATTTTTATTGTATTAATAAAATATTGCTCATTTAGATGACTTTGATAAATAAAACCTTCTAAATTTTCCATTCATAATTCACTATAATCTATGTGCAAAGCTCAGTGCAGTAGTCGCAATTAATAAAGCTCCAAAATATATTTTATTTGGATTTTAAAATCTTGCAATATATTTTTTCATGAAATCATTGAAAAGTGCATCTTTCATCCCAAACAATACACGTGGAGTCAGGACCATCAAAGCACCCAAAAATCTGAGTTTTGGGATGATTTAGATGCCTAAGCCTAAACTTTGGTCCTTGGATGCAGAGGTGGCTTCTCAACAGAGCTTTAGCAACGTGAATTCAGAGGCAGAGAATTTGAAAAATTGGGAATACCCTGGTTTAAGGGCTCAGGGATGTGCCTGAGGGATGTGCAGAACTGGGGTAGGACTCTTTCAGTCAGTATTTCCAATCTTTTCTCCCTGCAGACCAATCAATTTTCAGCAGAATGATGATTTCAGCCTTTTGGAGGCTGTGATTTTTAATGTGTACATACTGCACCAGGAGCTGGGCAGAGCTTGTGGCCCCTTGGTGGCCACATCCCTAAATTCAGTGATATTTCAGCCAGCCATGGTGACAGGACGAATTTCAGCCTTTCAGCCCAGTTAGAGTTGTCCCACCCTGGTTAAAAAGAGTCCTGAGGAGAGGAACTGGGAGAGACCAGGTGGGGCCAAGCAAGCAAAGCCAAACCCTTATGATCCTGCAAGGCTAATTATGAAAAATGTCCTGTGGCATCACTTGCCAGAGAGAGAATTTAAGCTTTTCCAGTTCTCCAACTTGCTGCACATCAGAGGAAATTAAAAGCAAATAAAAAACAACCACCAAAACTGTGTGTGTGTCCCAAAGCAGAGACCCAGAGTCCACCAAAAACAGTGATCCATCAAAGGAGGGGACTGTAGCCAAAGGCACAGCCAGAGGCTCCCAGGGAGCTCTCAGCCCACTGCTGCTTCCCAGATTTCCCAGTAACCACAGAGTTCCTGGAGCTTGGGTACAGCACACAGAAATACCCACAACACACTGTAAAACATCTTGTTTTAGTCCCTGGTTGTAGGTGATGATGAGAGAAGAAGAACTGAGTCACCAAAGCATAAAGAGAAGAGCTGGAACAACTGAAAACTTGTGTGATTTGGGGCTGATTTTCTTTTTTTTCTGTAAGAAATAATTCTGGTTTTTCTTTGCTGTCATTCATGCCCTGCATACACGTGACCACTGGTTTTGTGAATGAAAAAACATCTGAATTCAAAAGATTGCACAAAATTAACAGATGATCAATGTCTGAAAATTTGTGCAGGGTGTGCATTATTCATTAATTGCCTTTTCATTTGATTATTCACCAAGAACTATTAATTATTTCCCTCTTTAAAAAAGCTTCAATGATCTAATCAAGATGAGAGAGGGGTAAATATCATGTGTCTTAGGAGAGCAATAGTGTACACTATGAACCAAAAACGAATTGGAAATAGCCAAAATGGAAAACAACTGAACACCTACAGCTACTGTTTGTGAAGTATCTAAAAATATCTGGGCAGTCACAGAAATCAGGAATGGTTCCCAAATATAAAAAGTGTTTACCAGAAAATGGTGCATAATGAGCAATTTAAACAGCTATTCAGCAGTGATCCAAGGAATTCTCTGATTCAGAAAATGGCAATTTGAGCAAAGAGGTATTTGAAAACTGAGCAAGACTATTTTGACAAGGAATATCAGGAAAGAAGCAGAATTTAGTATAAACTTCTCTAAGAGTTTTTGAAATCTCAGCTGTCCTGAGTGTCTGAGAACGAGGGGAGAGATTTGTTTCTGATAGAGGGAAAAGGTGGTTTTGGAGGCATCCAGAAGCTGATTCTAACCCCAATTTTAATTAAAGAGGGGCAAGTTCTTGGCACTGCATATATGCTAGGCTTCCCTGGCACCACCAGCTGCTCCTCTCTCCCACTTCCATCCGGGCAAGGATACTCCCAGTGCCATGAGGAGACCAAGAGGGAGGGCAGGAGGCAGGGACAGGGCTGTTTCCATTCCAGACTGAAGCTTTTTATGAACTTCAAATATTGCAACTTTTCCTTCAGCTCCTCAGAAACAATCTTGATTCCAAGTGTCTGCACATAACCATAATTCACATCATTCCATAAAACCTCATTTCCAGAACTATAAACAGGGTTGGCGCTTTTTTTATTTTATTTTTTAAGTTAAAAGAACTAATCCTAACATGTCTAATGATACAAGATCTAATGAAAAACCATTATTGTTGCAACACAGCATTTGCATTTTCTTGCAGACAATACTTATCAGGTAGATAATAATATTTTATGCTGGGAAATAAAAACAAGGCTTTCCTAAAGTAAAAAAAACCCAACTATAATCTTCTATAATTCTGTACAGAAGACTGTACCAAGGAAATTCTCCTTGGCAAACTAAACTATGATTAAAGGTAGTCACTGGTACTTGTGATCATTTCCTAACCTTGAGATTGAACTGTCCTCCAAGCTGAGTTTTTTGGTAACCTAGTAGTTTATGGTTAGGACAAATCTTGATAACAATCCAAAGTCTTCCTGAAACACACACGTGGCTGACTTTCCCCAGCAGATAATTGAATTCAGATACAAGTTTTCTGTCAGATCTCTAAAAAAATGAAATCCACCATGAAAATGTACATAAAGGACTAAGATAATCATCCTACACACACAAAATAGCAAAGAGGTTGCTCCATAAGAAATATTTTCTCTCCGAACTGTAGTGCATTTAGTATTAAAAGATTGGCAAAGAACTATAATATTCTAGCATTTCCAAAATCAAGCTCCTATACTCTTCCAACATTTATAACTTCTTCTAAACTGGCCAGAAATGCTTTTTATTTCATTGACAAACACTGTAACTCTTCCTGGCAAAATTATCCTGACAAGATACCAACAGAGGCACAGGAATCCTCTGTGTTCCTAACCACAGGATCCTCTCTGTTCCTAACCACAGTGACAATGTTTCATGGAAAAATGAAATTATTTTACTTGCCTGTCCATTCCCCTGCCCAAAACCATCCCAAACCAGCACTTCCTTACAGCAACAAGATCAATAGGATTTTTTTATCACTGATAAAATCCATCCTTCTACAGGACGTGGCTGATATTAAGGAATCGGAGTTTCCCAACAGATTTCCCATGGAACTCTGATCCCTCCTTAGTGGACAGCCAGGGATTGCACATGTTCTGTCTCCCTGTGCCAGGGTCATGGGTGTTTGAGGCTGTGTCTGTGCTCAGATCTGCTGTCAGATGGAATTCCACAGGACAAAGGGAAAAACCTCCCATCTGAGAAGCTGGTGGAAGACCCAAAGCAGCTGAGCTGACAAGGTAAAGCACCCCAACAACAATGCCTACAGGAAAACATACTTTAAGATTGCTTTAAAATTCCTGTTTAATGTCACTTTATATAAAATCATTTTAACACAGATTTTGTCACTATTTCCTATTTGCTCTCAAACTCCTCTTTTCCCTCCCCTATTTTCTCTTTATATCAGCCACGTCTCCCAGGCAGGGGTAGGAGCATCACGTGGAGCTGCAGAAGTCAGGCCAGGTGAAATGAGGAGACTGCACATTGCATCCCACTAATTCACATTCAATTTCCCAGAGCACATTAAAGAAGAGCAGAGTCAGAGCAGAGCTCTTGGTGCCCTCCCAGCAGAGGCACTTCCCTGCAGAGGGGTAATTGCCATCATTCTCTCTCTGCTTACTCTCATATTAAAAGAAATAAATGTGCCAGAGCTACTTGGCTCACTGTGCCAAGGACAGGAGAAAAATCTAAGAGGATATAAAGGTCTTATTAAACATCATGGTCATCTTTGTGTTTTCCTGCCCAGATGATGGAGGGAAACACCTTTTTTTTTCTGCAGGGTAGGAGATGTGATAAGTTTTCTGTGGGAGTGAATTGAGTTTGAGTTTGCAGAAGTAGCCTACAAGCAAAAAAATAGCGTCTTAATGTTCAGCCAAAAAAACCCAAACAACCCCCACTGAAAAATACACCCCAAAAAAAGCCAAACACCCACCCCCCAAGTGGAAAAAAAAAACAACCAAAAAAACCCCCCAAAGAAACCTTAGAAAAATCTATCACATAGAAAGAAACTTTCTTGAAAAGAAGCGTTGCTCAGGAATGAAGTCCAGCCTCAGAGGAAAGAGGACAACCTCCTCTTTGGAAGGAAGAAAACCTTCGGAAAACCTCTGGGAGAGTGGGAAGCTGATGTTTTCCCCCAGCTGCCTTTCTCCACCTGGTGCCCTGGGCCCTGTGGCTCAGGGAGGAGAAGCTGGGGAATAAATCCCTGTGTGCTTCAAGAGCCAAGCAGAGACACCAGAAGAGACACTGAGCTCACACCCCAGTGACATGAAAGTAATAAAAAACAGGGTGAGTGACTTTTTCTTAAGGAAGATAGTGATAGCTCACGGGGAGCTGATTTTAAACTGAAAGGGGAGAGATTTGGATTTGATGTTAGGAAGAAGTTCCTCACTCAGAGGGTTCCAAAGCCCTGGCACAGGTTGTCCAAAGAAGTTATTGCTTGGAATTGTTCAAGACCAAGCTGGATGGATCTTGTAGAGGGTAGTGGAAGGTGTCCCTGCCCATGCCAGGTACAAAAACAGGATTGGCTTTATGGTTCCTTCCAACACAAACTGCTCTGGGATCCCATGATTTTAGGAGATAAATTTCTTCGGAGAACGACTCAATTGGCCACTTGCTCTTGGTCTTTTCATTGCCAACTCACAGGAGCTGAACTCCTAAAAATGTAACATTTTCTGCCTAGAAAAATTTATGTACAGTTACAGCATGTGCAGAAAGCAAAGGACAACACGAGCAGGACAGAGCAAACCAAAGCAGCTGGTGGCACCCAAGGTCTCAGGCTGGAATGTGCTGGCAGCCTGGCTGCTGTTGAACCTCCCAGTCTCATTTTGCTTGGTCTGGATCCTGGGATGCTGGAGTTTTGCCTTTGCCAGTTGAGGAGCACCTCAGCCTTCTCTGCATCACAGCTTTTGGCTCATTCCCAGCTGGTGGCTGCTGTGAATATTCCACACTCCACGGCTGGCAAATGCAAACTGTTTTACATCCACTCTGCTTCCACTGCCTTGTGGTAGATGCAATTCCTGGTCCCTATGGAAGCAGTAGCAACTGTCTACACAGTGAAAACTGTCATGAATCAAGATCTTGGTAACAAAAAAATCCTCACCTCACCTTTCCTGGAGCACTCTCAGACCAGATATGTGCTACCAATGAAGCTCATATCTCAGATATGAGCTACCAATAAAGCACCAACACAAAAACCTCTGTGGCAAAAGAAGCTCCCCACACAGCACCTCTTTTTGTGGGCCAAAATCCCCATCAACCCTGCCCAAGAGAGCACCGTGC
>VYZP01029309.1:5759-16555 GCA_013400635.1 Hypocryptadius cinnamomeus
TTTTCTTTTCTTTTCTTTTCTTTTCTTTTCTTTTCTTTTCTTTTCTTTTCTTTTCTTTTCTTTTCTTTTCTTTTCTTTTCTTTTCTTTTCTTTTCTTCTTTTCTCTTTTCTTTTCTTTTCTTTTTCCCTTCATGAATAAAATAGCCCTTCCTAGTATTAGATATGTTATTATTTTGACACAGTAAAGCTAATATGAAGCAGAAAAAATGAAATCCCTTTAGCAGGCGACTTCTGCTCCTTTGTGCTCAGTCTCACCTGACTGATCTGCCCTGTGTCAGAACTCTGTCTCAGCTGTAGCTGTCTCTGACAGACAGACACAAATCTTGGGGGAGATGAGAAGGGGAGAACTTGGAAGAACTGTTTCCTGGACAGTGGCCCATTGTTGCATTAGGCTCCCAGGAGGTTCTCTGTGACATCAGTGTGAACTGAAATCTGACTTGAAAGAGAAAGGTTTTTGAAAAACCTGTGTCCACCTCTAAGAATGGACCAGCTCATCCTTCTTTAATTCCTTTGGCAATGATGGGACTGTAGGGATGAAGCATGAGAGTTTGGGAACACAAAAATCCTTTTGCAAATGTAAAAATTTAGATCAAAATCTGCCTGCTTGCACAGCAGAACTGTCTTCTGTGACAACTAAAAATGCAGAAAGCAACTATCTTATTAAGTAAGCATATATGTTAAAGCATAAATACACACTTTTAAAATTAATCTAAAAGACATTGTTCTAATAGGAATATGAATATCTACTTTAGGTTTTGAAATTAAACACAAGAGTGCTGTAAAAATATATGAATATTATAAGCTCTTTATGGATGAGATTTTTTTTCCAGTTAGACCGAACAGCAAATAATATTTACTCTCATCACAAATACGTATTAAAATTCATATATAAAAGAGCAAAATCAAGTTAGATTCTTTAAAGTAATTATAGTAAATATTTGTAAAGTTTTAATTTTGTAGGTTTGTAGACTGCTATCATTTCAAACCAGCTTGGATGATAAAGTGAATAGTTTACATTAAAATCGAATAGATTTGTTGCTTACAGAATTGGTCTCTAAGCTGCCACAGTAATTTTTTTTATTTCATTCTGGCACTCAAAAACAGTCTCACCAGTATTTTTCTGTCAACATGATGAGATTTCTGTAACATCTTGTAAGCTCCTGAAGTTTATGGAAAAGTGGTATTTACAACATTCTATGAAAGGACTGTGGTAGTATGCACTTAATGGTTCTTATTTAAATAAGTGTAGCTACTTTGGTAGCTACACTGTACATCAAAGGCACTTAAAATTGTATGTATAAAGTTATTTACTAACTTGAAAACTTTATCCAACCTATCAATAGGCAGTCTGTACTGATGTGTGAAACCAATCCTGGTTTCAAGATTTTTTATTGTCTTAAAAATGGGGTAAGAATGAATGCGCTATTTAGAGGAAGTCAGTGTTTTTGGAAGTGTGTGCAGAAAGCATCAACATAAGGACTGAGCAGTGTAAACAGAATAATATATTGTGTTTCTTATTCTAGGACCAGATCTAAAGAGAAGCAAGACAGTTCTATCCTTTTGCTAAAGCCAGCAGTCTTGAAGGAATTACAGACTCAGAAAAGTGCCTTCGTTTGAAATTGGCCAAATGCCAGTCACCTATGAAAGTCATTTGCTCACCCCTTCTTTCTTTCAGTTGGGAAGAGGAGAGGGAAAAAATTAATGAAGGGCTCATGAGTTGAAACAAGGTCTGGGAGAAAATAAGGGTAAAACAGGTTCAAATTTAAAAGTCTAAAGTAAATTTATTATTAACAGAGGAGGACAATGAGAAGTAAAATAAGCCTTAAAACACCTTTTTCTCCCCCAGCCCCTCTCTCTTTCCCACTAACAGCACAGGGAAACAGGGCGTGGGGGTTTTGGTCAGTTAGGATCTTCTTCTGTTTGCTCAGGGAGAGGAGTCTGTTCCCTGCTGTACCATGAGGTCCCTCCCACGGGCTAACAGCCTTCCCCAAATTGTTGTGGTGTGCGTCACTCATCCATGGTGTGCAGTCCTCCAAGGATAGGCTGCTCTAGTTTGGAAGTAAGGGCCTTCCCTCTCTATCTCTGGAAGCCTCTCTCTCCATTCAGGTCTCCCACTGGATCACAGCTTTCTCTGGCATCCACCTGCTCTGCTGTGAGCACTTTTCCCCTGGGCTGCGAGTGGATCTCTGCATCCCCCATGGACTTCATGCATTACAGGGGGACAGTTTGTTTCACATGGTCCTCATCATGGCTCACAGAGGAATGTCAGCTCCAACTCTTGGAGCACCTGCTCCTCCTCCTTTTTTCCCACTGACCTTGGTGCCGCCATGTTGTTTTCCTGCTTGTGTCTTCACTTCCTCTTCTTCTCTGAAGAAAAACTGCTGCTTGTAGGTACCATTGCCAACAAATTCCACTAATTTAAAGATTCCTGCAGGATCCCACAGTGGCAAGAGGTTGATTTCGTCTAGGCTCCACAGTGAGGAGTTGCTCACCACGTTTCCACCACTGGCCAGGTGGCCCTGCTGCCATCACGCAGGCAGTGGCAGCACTGGCACTAGTTAATGGCTCTCTTTATATGGGGTGCCAAGAAGGAGATGTCACCACCTCTGCCCCTGCCCTTCTGCCCTTGGCATGGCTGGCTAGGGCTGGCCAGGCAAGCAAGGCTCACTGCAGGCTGTGCTGAGATGGGCAGTGGCCACGGTGGCCCATTGTCGTGTGCTGTGCCAGGATGGCTCTGGTGGTGTCCACTTGCCCCCCCTGGAAATAAACCTGCATTGTTTTGGTTTTTTTCTTAAATGTGTCCTCACAGAGGCATTACCAATTTCTCTAATTAGGCCAGCAGCATGTCCATCTTCACAACCACAGACTGACTCTATCTGACATGGAGGAAGCTTCTAGCAGCTTCTCACAGAAACTACTTCTGTGGTATCCTCCTGCTACCAAAAAACCAGGCTGTGACAAATCAACAAAAAAAAGATGCTAGACCAAAACAGAAGATTAATTTTTGCAACAAGGTACTGCAGCTCTGGAGAAAGCATGTTGAAAATAATTGTAATGAAATCTCATTATAGCACTGGTGATTTGCCTGATGCACCTGAATTTCATGTTATATTTTTTCTATAATTTAAAATGTTTCTAGATTTGAATTTACTTAATGCTCCTCTTTTGATCCTTCTTGGACTTTTTATTGTCGAATTCTGGGAAGACCTGTTGTCTGTTGCTCCCCTTATAAGGCTTTTGGTCCTTCATCTTCAGACATCTTTCCTCTCTCTCCCTGCCTTTCTTCAGTGCCCTGTCTCATTTCCTTGCATCTGTGGCATATGGGAATAAATACTTGCTTGCCCTCACGCTGTTGCCAAATATCAAAAGACAAAACTCTTGCAGCAGTATTAAAATAGTACTAAGATAAAAATCAGGTCTTTCTTAGAAGCTTTCTGGTGTCCCCATGGTGGTTATGGGCACACCTGTCCTTGGATTTCTACAATTTTATAATGTAACAAATTAGCATATCTAACAAATATTGTCCAATTAGAGAATAATTGTCTAATAATTGTCCAATTATTGTTAGGTAACTTCCCCCCATTTTCTGCCCCATTGGAGTTGGCCCAGGGCTTCTTTGCCCCATTTCTTGTTGTGTCTTAGATTCTGGCTACAAAACAAAATGTCCTTGTTCGAGGTTTTCTTCTCGAAAATAAGACTAAACAGTATTTCAGGAATGTGTTAGAAGATTATCTGACTGTTCTAAAACGTAAGGGGAAAAGGGCAGAAAAAGTACTAGAAGCTACAACCATATATTAATACTCTACAAGGTTACAAATGATGAAAAATGTTTAGGAAGCAAAAATGTTTAGGCATCAAGGGAAGAAGCAATGGCTTAGTTTTTCCAGGTGATACCCAGTGAAAAGCAGCCTCTGCCCACCTCTGTCTTTGAGCAATACAACAAAAAGTGGTCCTTGGTTACTGTGCACAGTCAAGTGCTCTGAGCTGTACACCTGGTGTAAGTACAGTCTTTGATGTTGACATCAACACTGCTCATGAGTGCAGATTTAATTTTAATGTTTTCCTAAGACTTTTTTACTGACCTTAAAGCAGCTTGAGAAACTGAAGCTTTTTGCAAAACTTTGAAGTTGTTCTGGACTGGTTGTCTACTCCTAAATCTTTATGGTTTTCTCTAAAAATCAGTCCTTGTGGAAGGAGCTCACAGCTGGTCTGTGAGTCAGAAAGACTTAGTTGAAGAAGAGAAGCTGGTAAGAGTTGCCTTTGCCCCTGAAAGGAGTTCTAGCAAGGCCGTTGGCATGGAAACGGAGGAGAAGAACAGATAAATGAGGGGCCTGCAATTAGATTTTGGCAGAAAACAGTGGCGAAGACTGCCTTGCTCCAATGAGCATTATGTTGATTTATTGTGGCCAATGAATAGACATAAACTTTGTGAGAAGGTATAAAAAGACAGCATGCTTCTAAAATAAAGGAGAGAGAAGCCTTCTCAAATACATGGTGTTTTTCTGTTTGTTATGACCATCTCAACAACGACAAGTCCTCTTCTTAAGAAAATAAATTTTTGTTAATGGATGCAAAGAACTACTGAAAACTGAGGTCTCCATCCATCTGGAAGAAAATGCTGATGTTTTGAAATAGCTCCTGTGCTTAGGCTGAGGCTTAACAGCACTACATTTAGAGGCTGTTGCAGAAATGATGTTGATTTGTTATAGAAACCAGGCTCAATCCCTGCATCATCCCCTGCCCTGCTTTGTGAAACAGAGACAGATGGAAGTGATGTCAGTCTCTTGTACCAGAGTGGCTGCAGGTATTGATGTATGTTTAACATGCTGCCCATATGGTCCCTGTGGGAGACCTATGGCTTTGGTTTTCGCCGTAAGTTTGTCCAATTCTGTTGCAAGATTGAATTCTCCCTGTTAACTCCGAGCAGAGAAGGAATTTATATTTGCAATTTCATTTAGGAACACAACCTTCTAGAAGAGAGCTGCATTAGAGAAAAAAATAAGTGTTTTATAGGTATTCTTTGACTATTGACTTGGATTATTCTAGTGCAATACCAGCTCCCAACCTTAAAAAAAAGGTCAATGCTATTATAGATTGATTCATTTTATCTCCTACTGAGAAAAATGGGAAGACTTCAATGATTTCACAGGGAGTTTAGCTGGGTAGCAAAGTCTTCCTGAGAAGTATTATGTGGCTGAGTTGAAATCCACCAATTATACTATATTTTGCTGCAAGGTGTGGCTAAGGTCACAGTTATACAAGTTCTCTATTTAAGTGCATGTTCCTACCATTCAGATCATGCCAAGTTAGCACCAGTTCAACAATTTCTGAAGTGTATAACAACAACGGTAATAATTTTATACTGTGGTAATTTATATTTAATATGGTAATCATTATATATTTCATATTCATCAAATAAGAGGTTTTTTTTTAATTTAACTTTTTATTCTACAGTAGTAGTGGTTGACATTAGACTTTGATTTTGGTCCCACAAGTGTGTAAACATGTGAGTAAAGTAAGTGATTTTAAGGATTTCTTGAAAAGAGTTGAAATACAGGCTCTGGGAGAGTCACTCTTACAAATATGCTCATGTCCCAACTTCTCCATTATTCTCCAAGCATCCTCAAGTGATGATCACTTATAAATGTTCTACTCTGGTTTTATGTTTCAAACTAGTGTTTTTTCTTGATTCAAGGACCATGGGAAATTTGTCATTCCAACATCTTGTTTCTTAAGACTGTGTGAGATATCTTTGATTTACTCCTTGCTGAGGGCATCCCTGCCTGGCAATAAATAAATATATCTCTGGTTTAATGCTATTTCTCCCCTTGGGTGTCTTTCAAATGCTTTTAACTACAAGGGATCTTGCTGAAGTAATCCATCAATGCTAGTAAGACCTCGTTCAAGTGTTGGAGGCCAGTATATAGTAATATGACTGGCTCCCAAGGATGTTAAAGAATGTTTACTGTGAATCTGTGAATAAAACCATGTCTTTTTCACATAGAGATGTTCATCTAGGTTTGACAGTTTTAATTAAGAAAGCCACACAGAACTGGGAAATGTTTCCCGGATTTTTCCTAACATTTCGCAAACAGTTTGAATGGGGATAAAAGCATGTACTTCAGTTGAAGAGAATAAAAATGGAAGCAAATAAGAAAACAAGAAACAAAACCTCACAACAATAAAAAACCCACCCAGCTTCACCGAACCCCTCCCCCCCCAAAAAAAAAGAAACCAAACACTTTTTAGATATTTTCTGCAAAAGAGTCAATTATTAATGCAACTACAAAATTAGAAGTTTTTTCTTTCCCTTCAACTGATATGAAGACAGAAGGAAAAGCCAAGCAGGCAGGGAAATTCTCCATCTACCAGTACTCTTTCTTATTTTTCAGGTTTTGAATCAAACAGAAAACTCTTTTAGAATCAGACAATGAATTACTATATATTTTAAATAGTAATAAAAATAATCTGATACTGAAGTGTTAATGTGGAAATAGTTCATAGTTTTATGGATAGTTCTGAAGGGATTAATTACTGTACCCCTGGAGTCAGGCTATAAAACAGCTAAAGTGGAAATCTGAAAATGATAAACAGTATTTTGCATGTTTACCCTGTTTTATTAATAGCATATGTTTTGTTTACCTTATTTTATTCCTACACTATGTGGTCATTTTGCCCTGGATATTTATGTGCAGCTTGATGTGTATTACCATTATTATTATAAAAGAACACTTTTCAGTTCTTTTGTAGCAAAACCAAGACTGAACACCTGAATAAACAGATAGATCTTCCAAGGAAAAAAAATACTTCATTATAAGTAACTTGTAGGTATACAAGTACTTGGTGTTCACAGTTATTGCTTCTGGAGAGACTTAGGTGCATTCCCATTACATCTCAAAACATAGTGCCAGGCTGGAGCTAATGCCAAGGCTGTTGATATATCAAAATTCTTTACTGCAGCTGTGCTTTTGCTGTATGCTTTTTGTTTGTTCCCATGCTGAATAAAAGCCTGCAGACCAAGTTGCCCTATAATTCTGGATAATTGGGTTATTCATTTTAAACCCCTTGTATGGTAGGAGGAAATAATCGCTGCGCCTGTATGAATTGGAAAGGTGCCATTCCATTGAAACCAAGGTGAGACAATTTGTTTCTGGAATACCAGGGAGAACTGAACTGCTGCAAAACAAATGCCTTTTTGAGATAAAACTAGACTAAACAGCCTTAAGCTTCCCTTTACTTGTTGACGCCTGCAGTTCTGAACATTTTAATTGAGGCTTTTCTTTTGTTCCACATAAAAGAAAGCTTTGTCCATCTGTTTGAAGTGAAATGTTATTTTGCTTAAAATAACCCATTTCAACAATTGAACTGTAATTTATTATTTCAAAAGCATTTGGTCCTATCCTGAGTTGGTGTAAAATTAATATTAAATTTTAAGAATGATGCATGAGAAAAGAATCTAATAATTTACTTCTTCCACCACACAATTTATGCAAGGGCCAGCATTTAATATTTTCCTAAGATAAGCAACACCATTTTGTTTATCATACAAGTGATTGTATCTGTCCTTTATGATCTGTGAGATGCAAAGCTTTAGGAACTAATTAAATGCTTTAGCCTTGGACATGATGTTTCTTTCTCTGCCTTCAAAATATTAATGTATTCAAGTTTTTAAAAAATTGTTTATAGTTATTCTAGACTACAATCCATAAATCTAAATACCAGATATTGCTAAACTATATCTACTTTAATTTCTTAAAATTCAAGTATCTCTAAACTTTACTACACCTCAAAGAATTCAGACACCACTAAGAATTAAAGATGAGCAACTAAAGTTTGGCTTTATTAATAAAACATACTAGCACCAAACAGCAGAATATGTTTTCTCTTCAGTTATCAGATGTCCAAGGAAAATGATGAATTCTGAAGAAAGTAAGATGATGTTATCACAGTTTTCAATAAAAGACAAATACTTCAGGGAATATTTTTCTATTTCCTTTCTGATAATGACTAAGTTCTTGTACAAACATACAGAATATAATGAGCTATTTATGGGTATATGAAGTTACAGCTACAGTAATTGAGGACATTTTCTTAAATGTTAGCTCTCTAATATTATGCATAACTGATCATAATCTATAAAATCTTTGGCTGAGTTTTTCTTTGGAGTTGGTCAATATAACTTATATAACTTTTTCTATTGAATAGTACTGTCTATAAGCAGCTTGACAAATATGGAAGCGGCAAATGCTTAGTACATGTAAGAAGAGCAAAACCCTGAGTAAGGAAAGAAAATTATGCAAGTTTCATTAAAGGAATGATAAACTAGATAAACAGTGAGTTTAAAGGGGTTCACACATTTACTTTGTAGAAATGAATGTCTGGAAAATATACTGACTATGAATATATAATAATATATATAATAATATGCGAACCATGAATGATGTTACCTCTCAGCTGATGACAATAGAGGATGCTTAATTAAACCATTTGTCAGCCATGAAGGAATGATAAATTGAGACATTTCAAATAACTTTTATATAAATCTCAGGAAAAATATGTCTATTTGAGAAAATAAAAATGAAGTATAAAAATACAGAAAGCTGCACCACCTCTTAGTAAAAAATATTCTTCATTCAAAAACTTCCAAAATGTTTAAATAAAAACCCCTTAAGAATTATAGCTATTCAAAATAAGATTAATAGGGAAAACAAGGGTGTTTCTAGCACCTCATGACAATTACCACTTGCGGTGCTGTTCAGAGATTCAACATATGTATTTCATTTTCTCTTGACTTGCACAAAATGCTTTCCATGAGCTTTGTCTGGACTCAGCTTGCTTGGCCTATTTTCCTTGACCTTTATGGACCAGTGGTAACATTTCAGCTGATGCCTACTTTTGCAGTCAGTGAGAACTGGCAGCAGTCAGACCTTAAGTTCCAAATTCTGTTTTGAAAGAAGAAACCTGGAAGGATAAATCATTGTGCATTATGGAAACTGATCTGTGGCAGAGAGCATAAACTCAGGCTTTCTCTCTCATTTGGAAATGGGAGCTTCTGGAGGTAGATTCAGGAGCTTCTGAAAGTAAATTGTTTTACATTTTAGCCTATTTAGCAACTGTATAGGAATATCTCAGCAAGAAGAGGAAGAGCAGAAATGGATATATTAAAGAGAACTAAAAAATTAGTATGGTGTTCTGTGTGTGTGCATTTAAATGCAATCAAAACTCCTGTCTAGCTGAATGGTTCAAAATATCTGCAGATCAAAGGACAATTCTACTTTGTGTGTGGCATGCCAGAACTAGGGAGGAGCAGAAGTGTTTCACATCAGCTTGAAAACTTGTCCCTACTATCAGGAACCTTTCTCTAATGCAGTGCTTCTTCCTTGTCACAGCTTCTCTCTGATCTTTCTGTCACAAGAACTAAGGAACGCTTTGATCCTATACTAAAATCCTGTACTTTGATTCTGTACTAATCTCACACCTCCAAAATGCATGTTTTCCCATCATGGGGCCTGACACAATGCTGTGCCTCTGTAAGAGTCACTTGATCCATGTTATCACATCTCTTGGAAGTTAAAAATGGTACCATTTTAAAATGTAGAAGAACAAATAAAATGCCAAGGACTGGTTTTATTTTTATGTAAATAATGGACAAGACAAGAATGCAGCCTGTTCCATTTCTGTTTAAAGATATGATTGTCTGTGGGATATGCTAGTAGAAAGTCTGTGGAGCTGATCAGAGGATTAGCTTTTACAGCAGCTGTTGCTACTGAGTAAGAGAAAGCCAGTTCTAATTCAACATATTTCTCCATCACTTAAAGCACCTCTGTTCCGCAGGCTGGCTGCTCATAAGCCTACTTCAGCTCCATTTTTACTTAAATTCAAGGAAGCTTTGAATATTAGTTTTTAAAGTACGTGTATTCATCGAGCTGTCTGACTATTTCTTCCTGAAATGTTATATACTAGTTTATCATTTCATTCTGAACCAGAACAAAAATTTATAAAGAATGGGCTGTCTAGAAATACTTCATTTTGAAATGAAAAATTTTCTTCCTTTCTGACAGCCAAGCTGGATGACTTTTGCTGAAAATAAGTAAATTAAGGGTCAAAAGTAATTTNACCAAGATTGTCCAAGCTAGTGCAAAAGTAATTTATGCTCTCTTGACTAAAAATTTTAAATGCCTTTCCACTATAACTTTTCTTTGAATACATTCTTTTAAGTAGCAAGAAATACTTAATTAATCTCTTACATAAGTTTTCTAATTAGTATACCCTTTCATGGTCTATATATCTTGCTCTTATTCTTTTTGGAGCGGATGAGCCTGAATTCTTGCACTATATAGCAACTTCAAATGAATTAATTACTGAAAATTCAGGGACACAAGGTGAGAGACAGAATATTAATCTGAGAAAGGGCAAAATGTTAGATACTTAGGTAGAGACACAGAAGAGCCGAAAAAAGAAAATTTGGTGGCTGAGAGACTGAGGGAGACTCAGTCTGTCTCTTTGAAAATAAGCGTCCTGATCAGGTTAGTGGTTACTTTTGCACTAGCTTGGAGAATCTTGGTAGGATACTGAACTGGGGAGTGCCATTCCTAAACCATGACAATATGTATGGGAGGAGGATGAACAGTGTTAAGCTTGGATAGTATCTGCATGTTATTGAGTCATAAACAAATGCCTTTAAAAATTGTATTACCTATTATTCACTTGTTGAAATGTCTGGAATCCATATAAAGTAAATAATCAGAATAGCACCTGTTTGGAAAACATTTCTATGACACTTAAAATTTTAAAAC
>VYZP01029354.1:0-44997 GCA_013400635.1 Hypocryptadius cinnamomeus
TGATTCTGTGGAAAATCACTGAAGGCAGCTGGAAGTGTAGTACTACTCCATCATGGCACAGGTCAAGAAAAACTTCTGTAAAGACTTAGATCAACATATGTGTATCAGTTTAGGACAAGTATAACATATGCACCAGTGCTGGTTAGTAAGAGTGCTTGGTGCCAGAATTCTTCCTAAGAAATCTGGCTCTGTCAGTTGCTGATGTTCCAGACTACTTTACCATTCTTTTGTGCATAAAGAACAGATTATGGGACAGAGGATGACATGAAGAGAGGGTATGTTGCCCAGAATTAAAAAAGACTCCATTGTTGAGAAATGTTTTCAGAACTATTGTTCAGACAGTTGTTTCTTTTGTTTTGGATTTTTTTATTTTATTTTTTAAAGCTGCTTGATGATGCTAGTTTGAAAGCACAGCTAGCTATAGTAGGTAGCATGCTTATACTTTCATGTATGTGAGTGTTCTTTGTATGGACAGGGAGAGCAGCAGAGAGGTAAAAAAATAGTAAGCAATTTTCTTCCTATAAAACCAGCATATTTTTTTCTTTTCTTTTTTCCCCAGTCCAAATGAGACTGTTGGATCTTCTGTTTGCAATTTAACAGGAAGTCACCATCCCAGCTGGAACCTGTTTTTCCTCAACATCCTCAGCCTAGTTAGATGACTAAGCAAAGATCTGCTTATGTGAGCATCCAAAAAAGCAAACAAAGATGGGATAAGACAAGTCCAGGCAGCTGGCTGAAGACAGGATCCTGTTTTATTATTTGTTCCAAGGCTTCCCAACACCTTTATGCAACTGAGCACACCAGCAGCTGCATCTTTGCAGAACAGGTTCCCAAAATGATAACAGAGATCAACGGTGGAAAAAAAAAATCTTTATTGTCTTTAAAACATGTGTATTTTCATAGAATTTATGTAATATCACATCCAATGATTTATTTTTTGAAAAATCAACAATATTATCTTCGTGAGATACGACTATGACATGTAACCCCTCAAATAAAAGGATTTTCCTTCAGTTTCTTTTCTTACAACTCACTGCTTACACAAAAAAATCCAAAAACAAACAAACAAATAAAAAATCACAGATCATTTTTGCCTGTACTTGAAAAGCTGAGGCTTGTAAACACTTCTCACATCTCTGCCATTTTGATCTCTACTCCTTCCCCTTGCCCCTGAATTTCTGGTAGAGCAGTGCAAGCAAAGATTCAGCAGTCCTTGACCCACAAACTTTGAACATCAGGGTTCCTGTACACAAACCAAACAAATCTTACTCAACTATCTCTAAGGCATCAACATAGCTCTCTCCTTGGATCAGATATTAATGGAGGATAAACAGTGCTAGGAGGCAAAGCTCTGTTCCTTAGCTAGCATCCATCATGCACCTGTTCTGTTGGTGCTGGTGACTTCTGGGGTTAGAAACAGGGAAATGTGTGGAAACTCATGCAGGTGTGCGTGCATATGGATCCCTGTGGATATGTGTAGGTGCACATAGAGCTGAGTCCTTATGGGCAGGATAAGAAAGAGGAGCAAACACTGTCTAACACCAAAGGTTTCTGTGGTTCTGCTCAGCTCTGGAGGAGTTCAGGACAACAGAAGAGGGACATGGAACACCACCTACTTCTAATGTACCCTTCTTAGGATGTAGGGTAAATAGGCAAGGGGAAATAAACAAAGTGAAAGAGAGGGTCTGCACCTGTGTGAAAGCATGCCTGGGGTGCAGAAACTCAGTGGCCTCATTTGTATTTAAAGCTTGTCATTGGGGTGGCTTTGTTTTACATAGAGCCTGGACAAGTTTTCACTTTTTCTCTCCCTTTCCAGATAGAGTAGGCTTAAGTCTTCATTTTGATATGCCCTCATAATATTTTTTTTAATAATACAGTGTCGTCTAATTATACAGCAGACTTGTTGATAATGTAATTTGACTGTTCTGAGTATTTGGGATTTCTCTCCCAGCCCTGCCGAATTTGTGTGAGTGGTTTGTCTACACAAGGAAATATCAGCACAAATTTGACAACCAGTACAGCACATGGAACAATGAGGGAGAGGATATAGATGTTTGGAAGGTACCACTTGTATGCTGATGGGCTCAGGAACCATTTTCCACCATAAACCAGCGTGTGTGCAGTGCACAAAATCAGTGCCAGATATCCCAGTTTGGACTAAAGGAGGAGGAAGGAAAAAAAAGAAGAAAAGAAATTGAAGTTAAAACAGTAAATTAAACCAGAACAAATGTAAATTTAAGGACACAGTAAGATTTGTGCCATCTTGGGGACTGGTGAAATGAAACTGTTTTATATAGCATAAAGGCTCTTATCATTTTTTAAAAAATCAATTAAAATGGATATAGATTACATAGTTTGTTTTTTTCTCCATCAATAACCCTTATAATTTTTCCTAGCTCACACATACTGCCTAGTGGCTGTAATATTTGTGAAAAAGCAGAGAAAACGCTGACATTCAGTGGAGAGATTAAAGATTTTTTTATGCTCTAGTGCTAATCCATCCAGAAGTATCATACTGTGCAAGTTTTTTGCCTTGATAAAACATTCATTGATAGTAATTTCCCCGTCTCTTGCCTCCCCTCCCCTCCAGCCCAGCTCCTGCAGAGGCACGGCAGCTTGCACCAGACTTCCTCCAAATGGAGAGCTGAGATTATAGTGTTACCAAGGGCAGCCTGTTCATAGTCACAGCAGTTTTTACAGTCTGCAGAAATTGCAGATTCTCTTTAGATGCTTGGCATTGAGAAGATTTGAGTTATAAAGTAATTTTCAGATCCATTTTAACTGAATTATCTTGTGAACCAAAAAAAAATTTAACCCAATAAAATGGCTAAATTATTTCTGACTTAGTACAATTGTGGAATTTGATGTCAAAGTCAGTTTTCTGTTTTTAATTTAGGAGCTCACATCTTCCCAGCTTTCTCTTGTTAATGCAGTAATCCCAGTCGTACCATAAGCAGCCATCAAAGCAGTTGTGAGTTTTTACAGCTGTATGGCCATGTAGATGTTTTTTTCACTGTGTGATGGTGGATAATGCACATTTGGAGATAACAATGGAGGAAAGCCATAAGTCTCTAGCAAACCTGCCCATGGCCACTGTTGATAAGGGAAGGAGGTGTTTTTAGAAGGTTTTTTTAGAGATGGTCTTCTTACCTGAACAAATCGAAATTCTCGCCAGTTGACGTTGTTGCTGACTGAAGGCAAGGAAGTTATTCCCAGAAGAACAAATAAAAAAAATCCTAAAATTCCCAAAGCCAAATAAGAGTCACTAAGCCAGGCATTAGTGTGGTCGAGTGGTTCTGTTTTATTGTTTAGTGCCTGAAGAAAAGAAGACCAGGTGTATTTTAGTGATAGCAGTTTTAGCACCAATAAGGAGAAAAAGTTTCCTTACATGTAAGTAGGAGGTAAATGTTATACATTTACTTTCTGATCATCACAGATTTAGTTTGAATGCCTGCTCAAAAAATGGGAGAGGAATTATATTATATGGAATTGTATTTGAGGTACATATTTTACTGTTCTGTAGACCTGTTGAAGAGAAATATGTGATCCTTTGTTAAGTAAGATCAGAAAGTCATAATATATTATATTCCTGAAGGTATATGAAGAAATAGTGTTTACATTTTCTCTGATTATTTTATTAATATGTCAGCTATGTAGGAGGAAGACTGAGGCCAGAAATCCCCTCAGCTCAACATAATATCAACAAAATGTAGATATATCAATGTCTAAAAAAAACCAAAAGCTAGGAATATTACTCTTTTTTAAAGAACATTGGACTGTCCACATGGATTTCAGAATCTCCAGGTAGATGGTAGTACTTTAACAGGGCCAGAAGAAAGGAAGACTTAGAGCAAGGAACAAAACTTACCTGGGAGATGATTCCTTTGCCGGTTCTCCAACTTGCGAAGGCGCGCAATGGAGTAACAAGAGTGAACACAACGTGCAGGGAAGCAAATGCCAAGGCTATTAGTCCAAGCTGTTTCCTACACAGCATCCATTTGTCCAGCCAGTCTGGAAAACGGCGGTACTTGGTACCTCTGTATAACTGAATAATTGCAGCAAATATACCAGGCAGATACACCAAGGCAAGAAGGATGAGTGCCATTACAGGGCAGACCCGATTTGGAATAGTAATTGCAATAAAAAATGAAAAGTTATTCTTTTCATAAATATAAGTGTAAATTATATCAAGAACCACACAGTAGAAGAAGAAAAATGCAGTTAGGCCAAGGGACAAAAAGATGGGAAACTTCCACATTGGAAAGAGTTGCAGAGGGTAATTTTCTATTTCCTGAGCAGCCAAGAGGGATCCCTTATCTAGTGGAGTGAGACCCAGTGCACGAACAATATTCATGACCATTTGTTTAGCTTCCACATCATCTCCACAGACAAACACCTGCAGACAAAAACAAACAGAAGTTTATTTTTTTACAGATTTTTGTGACTTCCTCTACTGCCATCCTGCCTGGATATGGACAGTAAGCACAAGCTTCTTAGGCTGCTGCTTTGCTTACTTGGCTTACTGCTGACCTTAGTTAATATAGGCAAAAAAGTACCCTATAGGTACTTTCGGCAAATAAGTCAAAGAACTTTGAATATGATTCTTTACTTTAGGGAAGAAGATTGTTTCAAGTGGCAAAATTTTATATTTGGAAAGAACAATGTATAACAGGCTTAGCATATGTCTTTGAGTAGAAGACTTGACATACTTTTCTGAAGATCTGCAAGTAGTTTGTAAGCACAAGATTGTATAGGACTAAATTGAAGTAAAATTTTCAATAGCAGTAAGTAAGAGCAAAATTTTCAGTTGCTGCTATAGTGGTCCATAAATACTCCAGGGAAGTGAGGACAGAGATCTTTAAAACACTATTTGCCTGTCACAAAAGTAAATATTAGTTCTTTCCAGGTCTAGTAAAATAGTGAAGAAATCATCTTTTCTGTGAGTGTGTAAGACAATATAGTCCTTTTGGAACTGGGAGAAAGGGGGCAATTTCTGCTTTTGTTGAGATGGTGAAGCTTTATAGAGCCTAGGCTTGGAAGCCCTTGGATCTCTAGCCAAAACCATTTATCTGGCACCGGAGAGCAAAGTTAGCAATGGCTTGAGTAGCTGGATGATTTCATGTGTTGTACAAGAGCACTGTCCTTTGAGGTGACAGAAAACAGGGCCATAATAAATGATTTATCTGCTTCCTATGGCCTGTGCCTGCTGGCCTGTGGTTGAGGAGGTGGTTAAAACAGTTTGCACACACTGATGTTGTGTTAAACTTAGGTGGCGATGATTTAAAAAATTTTAGTAATTTATTTACCTTTCAGCATACTTCTTTTGCCAATACTCAATGCCATATCACATCTCCTGCCTCCCTTGTTTTGCTTTCTTCATTTTATTCTTGCTGTGAAAATTCCTCCTATCTCATTTCTGTTTAACTTTACTACTCTGATGACCAATTGATGTAATGCTCCTGATTTGTTTTCTCTCTTGTAGCTCTGCTATCTTTCTTCTCTTACTTCTCTAGTGTCTCTAAACATCTTTCTGAGTTCAGAGGCAAGCTATTTATATTCACTGTTATGCCATATGAAAAATCCAAATTAAATTTTAGTTCACATTTAGTTTGAAATGGTTGATTATAGTGAAAACACCATCTCAACTCTGCCTAATTCCACTGTCCCAGGTGTGTGTTGTGCAGCTGAGAAGAAGCCATGTGATGTGTAGCTCTGTGACAGAGGAAGTCCCCGTTGCTCAGCCTCACCTGCCGGCTTGCATCCAGCGTGCCCGACTGCAGGGCCCAGGCTGACACGGTGTTAAAGGCTTTCACAACCTTACTGCCGGGCAGCAGCTGAGCCAGGTACTCCGCGTTTGATTCAGGATACTGGTTTAGTTTCAGGTTGTTGCTTATGTCCACCAAGACTTTTCCACGGAGAACCTCTGCTAGTGGTGTAAGAAAGTTGTAATGCTGCCTCTGGATTGCTATAATGATGATGGCAGCTTTCTGCGCTGCCTCTGCGTGGCTCAACACCTCTGCATCCTTGGGAATCAGGTTGGATATCTGGGTGCTTCGGCTTCCATACACCACTGGGTAGCCAGACTGAATCATCTTATGCCCCAGAGCTCGTCCAAAATCTCCAGTTCCAAATATGCACACTGTCTCTCTTTTGTTAGAAGTGTTAGGAGCCAAAGCCATCGTGTTGGAAGAATTTTTATTCATCTGTTAAAAAAAACAAGTAATTGGAACAAATGAAGCAAAACATCAATCTCTTGGAAATAAAAGATTTGTATTCACTCCGGATGTACAAAATGTACAAGATGTACCTCTTCTTGTCCTTTAATATGAATCCTGCACCCTCTTCTGAATACACACTGTCAGATGATTTATGTAAAGTTTTTAAAAAAACATTCTGAGCATTCAGTCCTCCATGTCTTACAGCACTCTCTTTTCCATCCATTTTATGGATTTTAACATCCAGCTGAACTGTTTTTCCTCTCTCAAAGAGAAAATAGGAGGAAAAGACACAGGGGCACAGAGAGCAAGGGTAGCATACTTTTCAGAGTAATTGCTGCTTATTTATGCTATAGAAAAGTATTGAGGAGGAGTCTGTTTCTAATCAGATTAGAACCTGGAAGGTCTTTTTCAAAATACTTTATGAAGGGTTATTATAAAAGGTAGCTATAAACCTATCTGTTGTTCTCAATATTTCCTTCATGCAAATAGTCAGTGCCAGTTTGTTTTATTATTGTTCTTCAATTTCCTGAAGAATGTTCCACGAAGCATTTGGACAGTGGACTTGAATATTTCATGTTGAAAATAGATTTTTGATATTTATATATTACTCATAGTAAAATTCTCTTTGAGGTTTTATCCCTCTTCCTTTATCACTGTACCTGGCAACTTCAAAGTCTTTAATGTATTATCCATGCAATGGCAGTGTGTTCACTCTGTACTTGCAGAGTGAGACCCATGATACAAATACCGAATAAAAAAGATCTGTTCCATAGGTCTTGCAGTAGGTCCACACACTGCTCTCCCTTAACAAAAGGTGGACTCAGAGTGGAACACCTAAGACATCCAACAGGAAACCCTCGTCTCAGGGTCTGTCCATCAGATAGACTTGTCTGACCCATCTCTTGGACTGTCCATCAATTTGGTACTTAGAGCACCAATTTAATTTGCAGGGGCCCCAATTCAATTCTTAAACTGCCTCATAGCTAACAGTCCTAATTAGAGCTGTGGGAACAACAGGTTTTACAATTCGTGGGTGAAACTGTAAAGAAAAGAAATGCATGAGATGTTTAGCTAGAACCAAAACAACTTCTTTGCTCCTGTTGTTTATGACCCTTTGCTTACATTCTTCTGTGAAGCACCATTCACAATGCTGCAATTTATACATACTGCCTTTTATAACACCGAGATGATGTTTTTCACTTTCTTTTGTATTTCCCTCTAGCCAGAACAGTTTTTGCTTTTTAAAAATCTGACATGATTTTAAATTATTTGACCCGAACCTTGCATTTGTTTGGTGAATGAAAAAAACCAAGCCTTGGCTTCCCCCTACCTGCCATGACTTAGGGATAAGAGCTGTGAGTCAAGGATGCAAACAGCTGTGGCCTATGCTGTAGGGTGCAAGCTTTGCTAGCAAGACAGACACATAAATTCTTATTCTGAGAATCGAATGTGAAGATTTTTTTCTTGGACTACTTCAATATGTATCTATGTAGCCCTCAGCTGGCCTCAGTGCCTGCCCAGCTGCACTCTTGCACTGAGCTGTGGGAGCCCTGGTTTAGAGAGGTGCCAAGGCAGTTGCTGCTGGTCATTAGGGAAGGTGAGGATTCAGGCAGAGAAGGGCTGAGCACCTGTGTGCTGGAGGATCTGTGTGGCTCAGACAGGTCCCACGGGAGGCTTTGCAGTGCAGCAGGGGGTTAACCCTGGCTCTCTGCAGCTGGACTCCATGTACTTTGACAAGTAGTACACTGAGCATGAAAATAGATCCTCAAAGGGACCCATCTGAATGTGTCTCGCATACTTGTGTGCTCTGACACATGCATAAAGTTGCAAGGTCCTTTGACATATTTGAAAATCATTCACTGAGGACTTTATTAATGTCCCACGAGGCTCTAATGTGACTAAAGCTATGAAATTCCTTTCTGGGGATAGTCTGTATTTCAGAAAGAACAGAAGGTTGCTTATGTAATATTAATAAATGGTCCAGCTCAGTACCTAATAAGACTTAACTCTCTTTCCTTAATTTTAGTTTTTAACAAAGTAGTCACCTATCTAAAATAAAAAGTAAAACTTATTTGTAGCATGCAATCATCCAGTTGAAAGCATCTGTATTTGTCCTCAAGAAATTCTCAAGTTTTTGCTGAGTGAACTGTGCAATTCATTCTCCTCTACAAACTAAGGATGGAAAAACCAAACTCAGACAGATGATATCAGCTATTATATTTGGTAGATCAGTGGAATTATGTTTTGTTTGAGCTTGTAAACATATTTAACATAGAAATGGATCCACTAGCCAGAAATAAGTCTAAAAAGTACTTCCATTGTTCACTTATCCTGGACACCTCATTTACTAGTGAACACTGAACTTGTTTTGCCAGAGAAGAAAAAAAAGAGGGAAATGAAAAGGAAAAAAATAATGGAAGAATTTTTTTTTTCCAAAATATGGTTTCTGGAAGTGCTATCTAAGATGTAAAGGGAGTGTAAAAGTCATAGAAAGCTGAAGAGAGCTAAGGTTTTCTTTAGCACTTGTGGTCTAATATAGCTTAATAACGTTTTTAACAAGAGAGACAATTTGCTTGAATAAATTGAGCAGAATTCACCTTTTCTTTGTAAGAGATAATAAGGATGCCCACAGCTGTTATGGAAGCACAAATGATATATTAGAAATAAACTATTCACCAATGAAATTTTTAACAAATGGATTATATTGTAAAACTGATAGTGCATCTGTTACTTCTGAAAATCACATGTAAGACAAAGAGAGTTTACTTTTAAATTCCAGGTCTTCTGCATACCTTCTTCTAAAAAATATAGTAATTAAGTCAATTTTCTCCGCAGAACCCTTCTTTTTCTTGCTTTTAACATGTCTTTGTGTCAGCTGGCTCTAACAACCAAAAGAAGGTTGTAGGCTTGGCAGTGAATGTCTGGAGGTTGATTCAGGCAGTAGGATACGAGCATATAGAGAGTGTACAGGCACACCCTGGCACTGCTGGCTGTGTTTGAAGAACATACAGACTCTCATGGCAACTGTGTGGTTTTAAAGCCAAAAGAAGGAAATTGGACTCCCAGATTCATGGCAACAGTAGCTGGAATCTAAGAAGACAGTAATTTTCTATAGAATGAAGTATTTTACTGTGGTGTATCAGCGTGACAGATGGGAAGCAGAAATATATCACAAGGGACACAAGGGTTTTTTGGTAACTGGTAGCTCAGCCCAAAGGCTGACACTGGGCTGTCACTCAGCAGCTGGTGGCAGTGGAGCTCTGCTCCATGCCCATAGGTTATGCTGGGTGCTTTCAAAGCACCAGAGGAAAGCAGAAATACCAGCAAAGAAACATGCAGTTCTTTTACATATGTAGCTGTATATTATCTGAGAAAAAGCCATAGAGATTTGTATGCATACATAATATTTTTCCTCATCCCCACAGCATTAGAGCACTACTAATGCCTTTTGTTATTTGAAAGATAATCTGTGTAAACTTCTGCAATGATTAGCTGTGTCTTTTCTCCTCTGCATTGTTGTTGTATTCTTCTACACTGAGTTATCCTATTTTAAGGAAAATGGTGGTAATCTCTGAGTTTTCTTCATCAGTAAAGATAAAAGGAGATACTGAAAAAAAAGAAGTCACCTGCAACACTGTCATTTTTCTCCATTGCATAAACACTAAGGGGAGGTGAACAGTGGGGAAGGGGAAGGTACAATGTTTAGTTAAGCAGTTATATGCAAATACTTGATTATGTATTATGTAGGAAATTGAATTAAGACCTTTTTATTGCTTTGCACATGGGAAAAAGGAGGGATATCCTCGTAGAAGCAATACCACAGATGAAGTACAATGCCAAAAGTGGAAAAGTGGAGATGGGATGGATAATGGAAATATCAGAAAGAAGTAACATGAAATGCAGATGGAAGCTCAGTGGAATGATTCAAAAGTTAGAAAGACAAGATGAAAGGAGCAGGAAATAGTAATTTTACTATTTAAATTTAAAAAAGGAACAAAAAATTGCTCTGGTTGTAGTCTTCAGAGGTCCTTTCTACAGAAGGATGAACTGCGTTTAAACCAAATCTGACAGATGCTTGTCTCACCTGTTTGTGAGATCTTCCTGTGTTGTGGATGCTGAAGCTCCTTGCTTACTGCTTTCTCAGCCAATTTATTAGGAAAATTTTTGTATGAGCAATCTGTGTTGCCTCCCCCACAGTAGACACAGCTGTCAAAGGTGTCAGTTTATCCCCCTTCTCTTTGCAGCAGCCTTTGTTGGACATGAAAGCTGTTACTATTTCACCCTTTTCTTCTAGAAATAAAACAGTCCCACATCTTTCCTGCAACTTGTGTTTCTGAGAGTGTGATCTTTCCCATGGCTTTCTTCTGATGTTTCTAGGCTAAACTGCTCCAACTGTTAATTAAAAGTGTGGTGCTGACTGCAGTACTCTCACAGAAATCTTACCAGATAGAAAAGGATTGCTTTAGTTGCCTCACAGTCCATATGTAATCCTGCTGTCACATTTGTCTCATTCACTGCACAGCTGATTCGATAGTCAGTCAGCTTGTGATGCATGAAGGTGATGAGTGCTTTAACAAGGGGTGTGTGGCAACAGGGACCAAGATGTGGAGTGCAACACCAGTGCTGAGCACATGATTTGCACACCATGCATGTGTCAGATTTCCATCTTGGACAAACTTTGGTCTAGCACTGCAGCCTGTGTGCCCACTAGCAGCTGAATGTGTTTGGGTCCACCTAAAACACATCTTCTGGCTCACCTTTTGTGGTAAGGAATCTAGTTTCCTATGTTCCAAGATAACCCTGTAGTCTAAAGCAAAGCTTGAAAGTGATTATCTGCTTCTACATCTGAGCAGAACTGAAATACCAATGCAAATGCATCCTCTTACACCCAGTCCTTTAATTGTACTTCTCCCACGCCTCTTGCTCCATCCTTGATTTCTGCAGTGTTTTCAGAGCTGTATTGTGCACTTGTCCCTGTTGAATAGTACCATATTTTTTCAAACTGTAGCTTCAATTTGTCAAGATCATTGTGATTTCCAGGCTGTCCTCTAACTTGCTTGCAGCCCTTTTCAACTTTGTCAGATTGTCAGCTTTAATAAGTAGAGTGTCTATTCTGGCATCAATGCCATTTAATGAAAGGAATAGGAGTTTTGCCAGGAGTTTTGCCCCCTGTATATCTGCAGTAAATGCAGTCTTCTATTTTGACAATGGTTAACGGAAAGACTGAAAAATGTTTCTTTTGCTAGTTCCACAGAACCCTACCTTGTATTAGTTTAATCTAAACTGCATTTTTTTTTTGCCATTTTTTCTAACATTTACCATACTAAAAAATTTGGTCGTGTCAAGTTGTATCACTTCTGTAATTCACAAGGCCTGTTATTCTTTTATAAGAAATAATGGGGTTGGTTTAGAATGTCTTATTCTTGATTAATCCATGTGCCTATCATCTGTTTCATTCTTATTTTCTATTTGCTTCCTCTATTTGTTTGAGAATTGTATTTAAATGGATTATTTAAAAGGGCCATAATTCTGCACCTCTTCTTTCATCTTACATTTAAAAATAGCTGTTATTACCTTTCCAGTTTTTCAAAACTTTATGTCTTCCGCACAGTTCTTAAAGACAGTATTTACAACTGTGGAAATGCTTCAGTTATCACCTAAATGGTGTGAGATTAATTCCATCAGCCTCACTCATCTCAGATCGTTTAACTCACATAAGCATGGTCTAACCTCATTTTTCTGTCATTTAGCAAGTCTTTCCAGCTCTTTGCTACTGATGTAAACCCTTCTGTCATGGTTGACCCTTCCAGTGAACAAAAGCAAAACAGCCATTACAGAGTTGGCTTTCCTGGAGTCACTAGTCAATATTTTCCCTCAGTTGAGTGGTGGATCAATTCTCTCCTTGATTTTTCTTTAACAGTTTATGTTTTTACAAGAAACTTTTTATTATTCTATGTGTACCTTACTAATTATATTTCTTTTTGTGCTGTGGCTTTTCAAATCATATCAACATATTGGCACAATTCTGTGCTTGCCCATAGATTTTGGTTTTTGTGTGTTATTTGAATATGAAGTTTTGAAGAACTGACAGCTCCAGCCACATGGCTCTCTTATGGCAGTCCTTGCTCTGCATTGCAATCTTTATGTCTCTGCTTTTAACAGAGTTTCTTTAAGCAGCTGCCAATCTCCTGACCTAATTTTCTTCTCAAATTGAGCTTCCCATGTAACATCACCTTCCCACCTTCAGGATCTAGTGTACTCTGCTTGTTATTCTGCTTGGGGAACAAATCCATTTTTGAGCACTTGATATTTCTTGGTCGCCTGTGGTGGCTCCAAGCTGTGACAGAACCTCTGTATTTTCCTCTCTTTTTCCACAATCTTTTACTGGGCTTATGCTCTTTTATCTCTTGATTCAGGGCAAAATTTTAGAAGACAAAGCAGGATATAAGGACTATGAGAAGAGAAAAGGCCTAAGAAATTTGACCTGTTGCCATGTAAAAGAAAGGTTTGTAAGTAGGTTATGGTAGGTCATGGTGTTGTCTACTGTAGGAACTAGTGCCAGAATTTACAGCACTGGTCCATTTATGTTTCTCCTTTTTTTTTTTTTTTTTCTTTTTAAGCTCATTGTAAGAATCTTAATCCCAAAGGTGGACATATGGATTATACACACAACAAATATTATGGGATTTTAACTGTAAAAATGATGGGTCAAAGGCCTTCTTTTTATGTAAACTAATTATTTTTACTACTACTTCCATGTAAATAACAGCAAGGATTCCATTACTCTGTGCAAGTAATAGAGAGTGTTGGGGATGGAATGGCCTTTCAGGAGCAGCTTGCCATTGCCTAGTACAGCATTCTGGAGGCAAATAATTAAGTTCTGACTTAATACATCTTGCTCATTATATAGCATGCTGAATGTAGATTCATATGTGTGAATTCATATATTCTGGGGTTATGTAGAAGTCATGACAACATTATTAACTGCATATTCCAGTCATTCTTTGTAGTAGAATTTGGATATGAAATCTGTTTTCTAGGTACACCTCTCCAGGTAAACCTTGGTTTTTATATTTAAAAAGAGTTATTATTCTATAATGACAGAGAGACACTTGGATGGGCAGTTGGGAGCTTATTAAATTGAGTCCATTGCACAGATGGAATCTAATAGTACCTTGCTACATGGGGAAGTTAATTCTTCTCTTGGGTTCACTAACCTGCAATGTTTAACTCTGCTTGTACAATAGTGAACCTGGGGCATCTGGGACAAGCAGCTTGGGCTCAGACTGTGCCCTCATTTTAAGCTACCAACATGGTTTCTTACATTACAGCACAACAGCACTGCTCTTTTAACATGGAGGATTAACTGTTTCTGGTTTTTTTTTTTCTTCCTTCTGTATCTCTTGTTTTCATTACAGCAAAGATCAGCTGAGCTTTCTTACACAATATCCACATAGATAAGTCCTCAAGCCTCTGCTTTTATCAGTCAGAGTTCTGTATCTCTCTAGTCAGGAAACACCTGGAAGCATGCAGTTCCTAACATGGATTCAGGAACTTGCTTATGTGGTTTCAACCACTCAGGCAGGGCTGAGCACATGACAGCTCATTTCAATAACAGAGGTTCAGAGTATTCTCTTCCAAAACATTTTGAGAAGAGCTTCCCACCACCACTACAGAGAGTAAGCCCTGAACTCTGTTAGACCTGATGTGATTATTCATTTCAATTTTGCTGGGCTCCTGTGAACTAATCTCAAGTTGGCATTTAATGTTGAAATGGTGAAGATAAACCCTTGTCTGATGTCCTGCAGACCTTCCTCATGCCTCTCTGAACAGACCAAGCAGGTTCAGTCAGGTTTGCTCTCCCAATGCCTCTGTGTACCCCTAATCCCTTCCTACCTGATCCACATACCTCCTTCTCAATGGTGGCTGAGCACTCCTGGTAACCACGGTGCTTTGACACCATCTCAATGGCATGGGATGCTGGTGGCAATAAAGAGCACTGCCTATGACCAAAGGTGCCAAAGGTGTCAAAGGCAGTGGACATGGCCAGGACTATTTTTTTAAAATTTACTTAATTTTTTTAATATCAGGCTTTTGTTTCTCATTGTTTCCTTTAAATTTTATGTACCCGTGGGTGGGCATGGTGAACTTGAACCAAATAAGTAAATGGGTACATATGTTTATTTGTATTTATACTTTTTCCTCTGATGATTCTTAGTTTCCCATACTGCCAAGTTCTCCAAAGTTAAACTTTCTTTCTCAAATAGAGGTAATTCTCATTATTATCTTAAATGTTTATTGCAAGTACTGGCAAGCAGAAGTCATGCCCAGCTGCAGGTTTTTTTGTCTAAATAAGACTCCTGCTTTGTCTTGTAATTTATGATCAAAAGGTGTATATTAGATAAAAATGCCCTAATACAGTAAAATTATACATAGTAGCCCATTAAATATAGTACAAAAAGAGAGAACTTATTACTTTATTTCTTGCATAAGTAGTACTGCATCTTTGGAATACTTTATGAAGTATTTCACACATGCTTACTATCCAGTAATCCTGTTGTAATGTGGAAAACAGGTGAAATGAGATTTAGAAATTCTCCTCAGAAAGACAGGTACACTACTCTGAGGCAATGCCATGTACTTAAAATTTCACTTTACTATTCCCAAAGAGAGAGAAAGAAAACACTCTATAAGAAACGCTGTTTCTTACAAGATGACATCTGTGGAACCAAATCTGCCCTAAAATAGAAATTGCATTTTCTGTTTCTTGATACACCTAAAACTAAAAGGCATGTGGCTAAACTACTGTCCCATGATTAATCCAGCACTTAAACACATCAACAAAACAGCAGAATAGCTCCAACAAACCTATTACAACAAATTATGCATGAATTTTCTTTCAAGCCGATGAATATCTGCTGTTCTTCTCAGCAGAAAATCCTGGGCTCCAAGTTTTGACAAAGCTGATAAAAAATAATTTTTTGAGACAATAAATCCTCCTATGGAGGACATTGCATTTCCCACATCTTCACTTTTTATCAGGAGTACACTAAAACTGCCTGGAGGCTCTTCAAACAGATGAAATATAGTCCTAAATAGATGTGCTTAATGTTATCTAAATCATAGCAAAATACTGAGAGGGCTGGAAATCTCACCACCTCCAGCTGCTCCCATCAACACGCAATACACAGCTATAACTTGAGTAATTTCCTCAGTTTCTTCAGGGCTGTTGTTTTATTTTGAGGTTTGCAGGTATTAAGCTTTAATCCAGCCTATTCAACTGCAAGAAGAATGAAAATATTTCTTAAAACACGTGAAGGTGATCAAGTGTGAGGGAGAGACCTGCCAACAGTGCAGGGGCACTGGGTTTATCCCAGCTGGCCCAGGAGATGTTCTGAGGTCTGGAAAGCCATGCTTGAAGATCCACCAGGCATGGAGAGGCACCTCTTGGATTCCTGCTGAGGTGTTCCCTCACTGTGAAGTGATTTTCTTGAGCATCTTTTATCTGCCATTTAGAGACAGTAACAAGTAGCTGTGTCTTACAGGGAAATAACACTAGAAATTATGAAGCCTGGCTTCCTAGGGGTTTGTGTTTCTTGGCTGATTACAGGCGCTGATTGAAACTGTTTTTAATCACAGGAGTTGACTCCTGTAACATTTCTTCTAGTGGATTTTAGGTATTTCAAATGTATACAGTCACATTATAGTCTTTCATTTTTCAGGACACTTCTGTGGCGTCTTCAGCTGCCCTCTTCTATGCAACATGAGAAGAAGTGAGCACTCTGCCCTTCTGGTATATTTATTTGAAATCATCTCTAAAAAAATGATTGAGGAACACATGTGAATATGAGACACTCACATACCTCTGCATGAATGAGAGGATTTCTCACTTCCTACAGAAGTCAAGCTAAAGTAATGGACACCCCAAAACTTTGTGAAATACACACACCCAAATGCATGTCTGTACCACCAAAAGAGAAGGGAGTGAACCAGTTTTCACCCAGCATCATTGTGGTCTCTTGACAGTAATGGAGAACGAGGAGGGGATGTTATTTGGGAGGCTTTTACTGACAGCCATCAGTGCCTTGCAGTGAGACTGGAATTAGCTGAAATTAAACCAGCAACCTACCAAAACCAGACTTTCCAAACACTAAAAATATGTTAATGCCACATATTTATTATGAGATCTAGGAGAGCATGAAAAGCTTGACTCTTTTCCCATTTACACTAATGAATTCTTGATTTGCAGTTCTCTTGCTTTTGGACTGGAGAGCACAAGTGGGGAAATGAAGCCCAGTTGTTTTGTTTCACCTTTCACAAAAGAAAGGCCAAGGTGGCTGCAGTGGTGCAGTGACAATGCTCTTGGCTGTCTTACACTCTTAGAAATCTGAGAAGTGAGAATATGATGAAAGATTTAAGGAAACAGAGCATGAATATGAAATTTTCTTGCCAAAACAAATAAATGTGGATTTGCAACATTTCAGGAATGGGGCCGAGCAGATTTTACAGAAAGTTCATTAATCTAGGTTTAAAGACATATGATTGGACAATCCAAGACAGTGGATAACTTCATCAGTTCCCTTACTCACTTGATGTGAAGTGTACTAATTGTATTTACTTGCTCCTTTTGGTTTCCTTTCTTTATTTTATGTGGACTTCAACAATTTCCTCTCTCATTTCACTGAATCTGAGTGGCATCTGCAGAGACATGCCTGCCTCCAGGACAAAATGAACACTGATATGTTCAGAAGAAATTATTCCTCAAAAAAACCCCCAAAACACACCAACCCAAAATACCCCAAAAACAAAAGGAGGAAAAAAAAAGAGTGAGATAGATATTATAATATGCTGTTGCACTTTTCAACACTGAAAAATTCTTATCTGGCAATCTTTTAAATACTTGTCAAGATGGAAGAAGTTCCCCTTCTTACTGAGCTGCTGATTTCAAAACTCTTTAAGCAATAACCTTAAGTTACAGGCTTTGCAAATTAATTGCTGAGAAACCTGAATTTAGAAGCATGCTTTCAAAATAGAAAAAAACCCCAGTGACAGAATAAATAAAAAATTAACAGAGCTGTTCAGGGCAGCATCCTATGCTGAGAAAAGGAAAGATCTAAGGTTTGTGGGGGTTTTTTTGGGTTTTTTTTTGGACCAAAGCCTCCTTTGAGTTCAGCCCAGGTTTTGCAGATTCCTGAGCTGCTGCTGGTGATTCCTGCCTGGCAAGCAGGGATGGGTGTGCACAGTGAGTCATTAGCTCCTCTCCCAGCCCAGATGTTGGTACAAATGACATCTGCCAGAGTACTGGTTTGGGACACTGCTCTTGGGGCACAGCACTGCCACCAACTTGCTAACAGGGCAGCCAGAGTTATCCTGTGCCACTGCAAGGGGGACAGGAACCCTTACAAAACATCTCTTACAAATCCCTGCTGCCTGTGCCCTCTGACACAGGGGCTGTGGCCTTCAGAGAGAACTTGCCCTGATTTCTGTCTTCTGCTTGCTCCTGGCTCTCAGTCAGGGTCTGAGATCTACCCCCATTTCCTAGCCCTGTGAAATATGTGGGGTTGAGGCAGAAGTCACTCTTGGTTCTGCATGTCAAGACCATGCAACAAGCAAAAAAAGGAGTGAAGGAAAAAGTGGATATTTGGAACAGGGACAAATGAAAAGCTTTTTACTAAACTTAGCTGAAGAGCAAAGAAGAGGGTGCCAGGAGGTAGGAAACAAAGTGTCATGCTGCTTCTGTAATTGCCTAATTGGACAAAATAATTCCCTCCTGCAGGGTGACCCTCTCTTGATATCCAGCAAGGAAATGCAATACAAAATAAGGAACTGAGTTTTCTGAATAAACCCATTGTCTTTATTGAATTACCATTTTATGTTATTATGATTATTGCATAATTATCCACTTTTTGTGAGTACTCATGTCTTTTTACATATTTCCTTCTCTCACAGTCATCATAGCATGGGACCACCCCATAGAAATCATTTGTCAAACTATCTTCTGATTTAATGATGCCAGAAAGTGTTTTGCTCTTTGGCAATCAACTTCTCCACTTAATTTCTTAGCTCTTAAGGCTTGTTTATCTAGAGGCCTCCAGAAACTTGCTCACATAGTTGGCATCACTAAACGTGGCAGGCAGCAGTAAAACACTTTGATCCCAGTCCTCAGGTGCTGTAACTTGTCTGAATTGGATGGCTGAGCCTTTTCACCACTGATCAAGCAGTTTGTAGCAGATTATTATAATTGAGCACCTTTGAAGTGCCAAGTAATATGAAGCTCTGGAGCAGTTCATGTTTCAGAACTCAAATCAAATTTATGAATATTTCAATTTTTTAGGGATATCATGCTGCTTATGGAGGTGGTTTTTCTGCACATTCTTATTTGTCTGCTCCACTTGGGAAAAACACATGTAGGGAAATCATCCATAGCTAAGAACCTGTCCTCACTCCTGATTTAATCTTAATCTCATGTTTTCCAAAGACGGTCATGGGAACTGCATGTCCCAGTGGAAGGTTAGACCTAGCCTTGCTGCTGAGCCAGGCTGATCTGTGTTGCTCTGCCAGTGCAACTAACAAGGCAGCCCAGCCGAGCGTTGGAAGAGCAGTCCCAGGCCAGGCAGCCTGAGCCTGTCCCCAGCATAGTGCCACCACCAAAGTTAGGGCATATCTCTGGTAACCCCACAAGGCAGAGACAGCACTCAACAGTTTAGTAAAGTAAAAACAATAGCTGAAAGTCACCTTTGCAGTGGTGCATCCAGGGCTGCACTCAGTAGTCACTGTGAAGTTGAGAGGAAGCTCTGTCAGCCCTCTAATGGATGCATTTGCTGGCAGCTATCCCCTGTCTCCAAGAAGCACCAGTACAACCAGTGCTTACCCCAGCTGCCACCCAGCAGAGTCCCAGAACCCTGCCTAGACCTCCTCAGCTGGGAGGACAGAGCTGTGGGGAGCTCAGGAAGGGCTCACCAGGACATTTGGGAGTGCACCTACTTCTCACAGCCCTGCCTACAAACATCTAGTAAGTGAATTAAATGAGTATTTTATTGACAGTGCTCTCACTAAGAGGAGTACATGTTGGAGAAATTTTTAAAAAGAAGACAGTATCTGGTTCTAAACAATGATGTCAAAAAAAAAGAAAAAAACCCCCAGTATTTTGTTTTAGAGCATGCATTATTTGAACTGCAATAAACATTCAAATGTTACATTTAAATGCCTGTCTCTACATTTTCTGCCCAAAACCTGGCTTTTGAACCCCAAAGTCAATATACATGAAAATCTGAATAGAATAGAAATGAATTCAAAATGCCAATGCCTCTAAAAAGTCCCATAGAAAATTATATATTGAAAATCTCGCAGTTCCACTCTGCTAGTTCAGCAACCAAGATGAGAAATGAAGAAATGTTGGCTCAAATCTTGACGTTACCAAATGAAGAGGTTTAAATAAGAAATAGACTGGGGAGCAGTGAAAGAGACCTTAAAATATGTGGATTTTAATTACTCTGCCTGAAAGTCTCATTTGCTGTCTGTATTTTTGAGAGACTGGGTTTGTAGGGAGCACCCAACACTCACACTGATGAGGTTTTTACTTTGGAGTAGCTCTGGTCTGGTCCTGTGAGCTTAACTGCAATTAGCTGTGAGATTGTTTTGTTTCACCCATGAGCAGCCAAGATTGCATGTCCCCAGCTGCTCTGCAGCGTGAGACACCGAAGGATACATGGTGGAGAGCAGCAGATTCATTCCCAAGTGAGCTCCTGATCTGAAACCAACTACTAGTGTAGGCTACACACTTTTTTATAATTTCTCAACACAAAGTAGACCCTTCATCTGATTATCATTTCTGCCTGTAACTAGGAGAAGTAATTAAAAACCATACCATCTGCCTAAAAATGTAAAAATATAAAAAGTTCCTAATATATTTTTATGAGAAAAGTCCAATAGGGAGGAAGAAAACACAGTGATGCTTGATTTCTCAATGACTATTGCAATGTTTTGGTATGTAGTTGCAGTGTTACTTCATGCTAGTCTAAATAATTGCTATTAACAAATCTAGGAGCTTCAGAAAGGCCACATGTAAAAAGGAATTTTCATCTTCCACTAATTGCAGACTTAACAGACTTGAAAAAATTGGCCTACAGTCTGAGTGACAGTTTGTGTTACAGATTTAGAGAGGATATGAAATTTTCCTATATCAAAGCTGAAGAACAGTTCTGACAGCTTCAAATGTTCTCTGAATTAATAATGTGGAACTGGTATAAGACAATATTTAAGAAAAATCCATTTCTTTCTGCAGCATTGAAGCCCCTTGCTTATAAAATATTAAACAGGATTAAAATTGGTATGCTGCTTGAATGGGAAGAAAAAAACTTGAAACCCACATATGAATCCTGAAGTAAAAATAATCATTAGTTCCAACTTTTATTAGTGATAACTTATAATTCAGGGTAAAAAAACACCCTGCCCTTGCTTCGAAAATTCAAACCAATATTTTGGCTCTGGCATAGGAAAGAAAATACACTTTCTAGCTTCATTATTTAAACCCCACTGACCAATCCTTATTTGCAGAAGCTTTCTTCACTGTAACTGTAACAAACACCTCTGGAAGATTAAATAAGCCTGTTATCTGCTATGTAAGCTCTCTGAATATTAACTGACAAATCTGAAGTTCTGGTTTGTCCTGACTCTACAGATAAAATTGCTTTCTTATTTCTTAGTTCTTCCTTACATCAGCTCTTAGTTACAAATATATTGTAGAATGTCAATAAAAACCCAGGAGACATGGCCTGGCTTTGTGGTTTTTTTGTCTAGCAGAGAGAAAGGCTGGGCTAAAATTCCATCAAGAGACTTAAAAATTTAACTTCAAGCCCACCTAAACTTCTCAGGTTGACAGTTTAGCCATTTTGTTCCCCATTCTCACCTGCAGGAATGAGAGAAACCTGTGTCATCTGTGTAACACTCACCTGTGCACTCTACCTGATGCAGTCCCCCTAAGCAAGCCAGGGCTTTCCCTGCTGGTGAGATGCTGTACGTGGACCAAGGGAAACCTCAGGAGCTGCAGAGAGGTCCTACTGCATGGAACAGACACAGAAACCCTGACAGCCCAGCTGGTATTTATCTAGAGGAAGCCAGGGTGAGTGAACAGGGCAGGAATATGTGAGGGGATGTTGCAAGCCTTTTCTGTCTGGCGGGATGAAAGAACTTCCCGTCAAAGTCTCAGGGAAAGTCCCAGCCCTTGTGTTTACAGCTGAGGGGAAGCTGTGGTTGCTTTTATCATGCTGGCACTGACTTGCCCCTTGGCTATTGGCCAGAGCTAAGGTTTGGCTGCCTTTCCCCACTCTTGTAAGACTAACCAGAATTGCATAAGCCAGAAATGTTGTAGAAGCACAACAACAAATATTTGCCTGGAAGGAAAGCTGCTTTTCTGTGTCTTGGCTCTTCTGTGCCGTTCCACCTGTAGGTAAGGACAGTAAGATTGCCACATTGGGATGAAAGGAATTTGGCATAGGGTGTTTGAAAGTAGCTGATCTCTGAAATTCTCTGGATATTCTTGGTGAGTGCAGCTATACTGTGGTGACAGAGTCTGTGATGGATAAGTGTTGAGAAATGAGTCTTTGAGGGATAAGCCACTGTGTAGATGTGAATTTTGTGTTGTTACATGTCTGTTTGAAATGGGACATAATTCAAAACAGATGGCTTGAGCCTCATTGAACTAGATCATAATCCAGATAAGAGCAAGGGGCTAAGAAAGTCCCCCTAGCACTGAAATTTTGTAAGTTTGAAAAATGACTTGAAGGGGGATTTAAATAATATAGTACTCTAGACTTGCAAGCAATTACTGACATTAAAGAAGAAGATAGTAAAAGAAAAATATGTTTACACAATCTTGGCTTTGGGAGATTTACTGCAAACTAATTAGAAAAACACACTAAGAAGAGTTATAGAATATATAAAACACAGGTAATTTTTAAAAACAGAAAGAAAGGACAATAAGAAGTTTCATTCAGAACAATCTGTGACTGCACTAGGGCTGAAGAAAGTATATTTGAGAGCTTGGGTTCTAGAAAAGAGATCAGGTCATGTTTGAGATTTAGAGCAGGAATAGCCTGTGTCATTTGTACACTGTGATAAAAAGCATAAGCCAGTTTGATACCTGAACTACTGGAGGAGATCCAGGAACTGCAAAAGGTGATGTCACTTTGAAAGAGCTTGGAAGATTCAACAAGATTCAACAAGGTGCACCTGGCATGTGCAAAGTGTGTGACCTGGCTCAGAATGACCAATGAGGCAGTGGATGTGTCTGTGGATAGCCAGTGTAGTATTCATTTTCAGGTGACCCTTATATGAAGATGCTGCCAAGAATTGTGTTTTACACTTAAATTAAAGGGAACGGAGAGGAAAGTAGTTGACTTGCAGAGTTTAAAAGCACAAGGCTAAGCCCACAGAAGTTATATGAGAAATAAATGTACAAATTCATAATAGATGGGAAAAAGGGCAAGTGCAATGTAATTCAGTACATCAAGTTGATCTAAGCATTGAGTTCCTGGGTAATAACATGATCAAAAAAATATGAAAATAATTTGAGGCTACTTTCCAGTGGATAAATACCTTGTGAATACTAAAAAAAACAGGAAAGCATTGAGTTGTTCAACATTTCACACACATGTGATCCCTTGACACTGTAAAGCAATGCTTTAAAGGGGAGCTGAATATGCTCATTGCTCCGGAAAGACTGGAAGAATGGACAAAATAATTCTTGTAATTATAGGAAAGATGAATGAAACTCCTTGTTCATCCATTGATGGGCCTGAAGAAACAAAAGAGATCTGTGACAGAGGTCCTGGTGGCTGTTCATATTAGCAAAAATAAAAGAGAGTTTTTTAAAATTTTTGTACCATTTGTGAGCTGCACTCTTTTCTCAGATGTGTATTTAGGCTGCATTTACCACCTGAGGAAAATTGTGATGAATTTTGCCAACCTTTCAGGTTAGTAAGATTTATACAGATGACATTTAGATTTGATGAAAAAATACTGCCTCAGAGTAGACATGGAAAGAAACTGTGCTTCTGGGCTGAAGGACAAACAACACTGTAAATACCATGTAACACAAATAATAACGTACTTTAAAAAAGTTGTCACCAATCTAAGTAAATCACCAGAAAATATTCAGCAGTTTGTGTTCTCCAAAAATATTTGGGTGCTGAATTATAAGGAGAAATATGTACCTACTGTAACTTCTTGAGAGCACTGTCATGATAATCTCACATGTAACTATTGAAGAAAATGAGAAATAGGAGGAATGAATTTGACATTTCAGAGTTTTAAGTAAATTATCCATGGAGGATTTCAGGGCAAATGTTGATGTGGTCATTTTAAACAGTGTGGAAAATGAAAAAAAAAAAGAGACTGCAGTAGTTTATGAGTTAACAAAACTTTGGTATACTCACAGTGGGGAAAAAAAGAAGATTTAATCTTTTTTTTTTCCATGACTACATGGAAATAAACAAACCCATACATTTTTATTTACTGAAGGCCAGTGCCATTTGGAACTGATTATAAATCATGAGGAATTACTAAACAAAGCCTGGTCAATGGCCATTTTTCATTATTTTTCTGTTATGGAGTGCAACTTGCAGCTTCAATATATCCTTGAAATTGCAAGCTGCATTTCTAGAGCATTTGACAATGGAACCAAGTCCAGAGAGATATTTGCTCATCACTCTTATCGCAACAATAGTTACTGAGGCTAAGATGCTTCAGAAAATAGCTCATATCATTGAATGCAAGATTGAATTTAGCCTAAAAACATGGGAGTGGTGAACTTGAAAGCACTACTGGGGAAGATCTTCCAAAGCATATGTGCCAAAAATGTCAAGATTCAAATGCATAAGGATAAGGGCAGGGACATGGGAAGGGTGTGCTCTGCTCTGTGTCCATCTCTCACACTTCACCCTTCCTTTTTCAGTTTTTAAAAATTTTTTTAAATTTTTTTTTAAATTTTTTGTTTACCTGAAACAATTGTCTGTGCTCTTTCTTTTTTTTAGGGAAAAGAAAAAAAGAGCAATGGTGTTACAAAGCTGCGTGTTGTTTGTAGGAGGTTGTTTCCCCAGGCTCATAATTACAGTGGAAGAAGAGATGACAACCTTCTAAAAAAACCCAGAAGGGAAAAAGAGGCACAAAGCCTGTCACTTTGTGCTGCAAAATCTCCATCAGACAGCAAACTCACCCTGGGGCCAGGGAGACCCAGGACACTCAGCTAGGATGGTGCCCCTGGAGAAGCAGTCCTGGTGCCCTAGGGGAGCCAGCATGCCCACAGGGACACCACAGGGCCCCCCAAAGGCTGGTAGAAATTTACTGATAAATGCAGCCTCAAGGCTTCTGATAAACATTTGTATCCCTCTGTTATATCCCTGTTTGAAATATTCTTGGTTTTATGTTTTCCTTGGCAGGGAAGGGATAGCCTTGGGAATATACATTAAAGTTTTAGCATGTGAAAAAAAATTCTGGCTATAGCTTTGTAAAGCCTGCCTTTGCTATGTGAAGACTTCACAGAGAGAGGAATATCATTTTGCTGGGGTTTTTTTCTGAGGTCCAAGATTACACAGGTATTCAGGATGGAAGTCAGCATGTCTTTGAGGATTTATGCATTAGAGACGGTGAAACACCGCCAAGCATGCTAGTTAGCCCAAATCTCAGACATGCCAGAGTAAATGGATTTCTCCCTGAAAACAGGGTACACAGTAGCATGGTGTAAACATAACCTTTGTCCTGTATTCTTTGTCCCTATCATGGCATTTAAGCTGCACAAAGCTTAGTTTCTTGAGAGTGAAGTACTGATTCCTCAGTGTTTAGGGGTAGCTGACTTCACATCAGATTTCCCAGACACAGAAAAAAAAAAACACCCTTCACAAAATCACAGATACAGGTGTCACTTTTAAATTCATGGCTTTCCCATAGAATGGCGTTGTCTGATTAGAAACAGTTCAGAGTAATTTCAGTGAAACTTGATTTAAAGAAAAAAAAGGTGGTTAGGAGACAAACTGGATCATATTTCCCTTTCAAATAAAGTCAACAAAATTTATTTCTTGAACTTTGTTTGACACTCTTTCATATGATGGTTCACTTGCTTCCTTGTGCTCAAATTGAAGCTGTTGACTGTAAGTACTTGCTGTCAATTTTGACAGAGTAGGAATATCCAGAACATTTCTGAACATAAGATCCAGAACTCTTGACAGCTTAAGATTTTTTTTGCACAGTACGTTATCCATGAAGCCTGTGAGGGAAGCACTGGGCATGCAAGCAGGTGGGCAACATAGGTCACTTGAAGTTGCAGACCAAGATAAACAGAATTTCTTAAGGTACTCAGCAAGTGAAAACACGAGCCAAAACCAAACATACAGAGATGAGCTGTTGTGTGACCAGATATTCGAAGTTAGTGAACAGGTGAGTTTTTGGAGGAGACAGTAAATTCGAACTTCTTTCTTTCTATATAAATTACTAACCTCATCCAGCCTGTCCATGGTTCATTTTGATCATCTTCTAAGAAAGTGTTTGAGAAGTGAAGGACATGAGAAGGGGTATAATTTTTCTTGTCAGAGGTGAGACTGACACATGGGAGGCTGAAAGTCAATAATGGCTGAAGCATTTTTCCATTTGTTGTTCTCATCTTAGCTGAAGCCAAATCCCAGCTTGGGATGCTTCCTCTAAAGTTAATATTTTAAAAGAAACTACACTCAAGTATGTGTGAGATGTCTCAGGCTTTTATTGTGTCTCATTAGTTTTCAACACACATGTGAAGATCAGTAAAGATCCTGGAGGGACTTCTTATAATACTGTCAGTAGGAGATGGGAAAATGTAACCGTAAAAGCTTTTGCATTCCTAGTGTTATTTTCTGGTTTTTGGCTACCTGCCATTTGATTTTAAGTGGGGATTAAAGGCACTGAAGACACATGCAGCTAAAATATCACAGGTTTTTTATGCTAAATAAAGGTAATTTTGTTCAGCTGGTGTTTATCGTCTATTCACAGAATGACACTTTCATTTCTGAGATGATAATAACCATTCAGTATCAGCATTCCTTGCTGTTTCAGCAGATAAAGTTATTCTGTGACCAGAGATTGCTGTTGTGCATGCATTTGTGAAGGCTGCTCTGGATTCCTGCTGCATTCAAGCTTGTTGCTTCATTTCTGAACAGTCTTTCCTTAAAAAACAACAAAGAACGTGACACTATTGTTCACTTAGTTTCTGGGAACATGCTCTGCTGATGACAGTGCCTACCAGGAGGCCAAAATATCCCCTAAGATACTTACTGTCTGATGTAGAGAAAATATGCAGGATTTTAACTTCTTACTCTTTCACAGATAAACCATACTGTGATTTTGTGTGAGATGGAAGGCAAAATATTTGTTACAAGTATTCTGGGAAGAACATTTGGGTACAGTTAAAGAAAAGTACCAAGTGAAGCACACTGAAATATTTCAGTCAATGGCCCAAAGCAAAGCCTAGGTTTTGATCTGACTGATCCATTCTGGACTTGGAAAGGTGTATTTTTCCTTAGGCTGTGGGGAGGCATGAACACTGCACAAAAGTAATGGTGTCATACTGGGAGTGTTTTAGTTCTGTAGAGTTTCCTCAGCACCTGGAAACACCATAGCTGGAAGCTGATCGGAATGGGTGCTGTATTTTAGGCTGTGTGTTAACGTCCAATACTATTTCAAAATGAGGCTAGGAAGAAAAGGTGAATTGAAGAAATATTTATTTACAGACCATAATGCCTTTGAGCTGAAATCTGCCTAGACTGTGTTGAATAGATCTTTATGGTCTACAAGCCATGCATGCCCAATAAATCATTCCAGTACATCTAGTGATTTTTCTTGAAAGAATTTACAAATATCCATAAGTCAGGGATGAAGATTCTTCCTGCTTCATACTTCTATCTGAAATTGCTTCATAAAGCTGAACTGTCATATTTAGAGGAGATTAACAAGGGTTGTTTGATGTATTCTGAAATAAAGAATATCTCTTTTGGATATTTATGTACCTGAAAAACTTCGTAGATTTTTCAACTGAAACTATTTTAAAAATTTCCCTTAACCACTCCCCCCCCCTAAAATTGTATGGTTTTCCCACATTTGGGGTGCAACAATATTCTGAAATTTAGAACTGCTTGTGAGAGAGAAAATAGGCTGTAGAACTTCTGCCCATAACCATAGCAGATCATTGTATCCTATTTATGTATCCTATCCTTTATAACTACTGTACAGCTAATTAAAAAATGAGCTGCAAGGAGAAACAAAAACCCTAATGAAGCAGCATAGAAATGTAGAAAGATCAACGGGTCAATTTTATGGACTCAAAGAGAACACAAAAGCCCCAAATCCATTTTGAGCAGCTCACTCCAGCAGCAAGACACACCACTGGCATAGCCAGACTTTTTACTGAGTTCCATAGCTGACAAAATCACCCCTACTGCCAAAATGCTCAAATATATGACTGAGTCACAGGAGCTGAACAAATTACTCTATATCAGTTTAGCCTTTCATGTCCATGCTCTTGGCTTGCTCCAGTAAATATTACCATACTAGTTTAAATGACTTCCTCAGAGCTCTGCAGGCCTAAGTCCCCTGTCTGACCGAGTCTGACTGCATGTGCATGGTATTTGTGTGCTGCTTTAATCCTTCCTGACACTTTGTAAAAATAAATTTTCCAGACAGACTTCTTAATATATATTCCTTTGTATAATCCAGCATAGGAAGAGCTTGGAAAACAACATTTTTTCTTCTAGTCTATTTAGACATACAGAAATTATTTCTGCTTCCCTCCTTTTTTTTTTAATGCCTTTTAAAAATGGGAACCTCATTATCATGTAAACAATAACCAAATGACACACACAGAAATAAAAGTTAACACTTAGTCAAGGAGAAATAATTTAGATATTTTTGTAGCTATGCTTCCTTTAGAAGAGTAGAACTTCTTTTCCAGTGACACATTTATGGTATTATAATTAATCAGAGAAAAAGAAATTGCAGTGCATTATGAAAGAAAGCAATAAGGAGGGGACATGAAGATGAATAGGCTACTTAAGTGCGTAAACGATTTCTGGTGCCAGCCTGACAATGACATAGAGAACTTGAGTCTCTGTAGTGCTATCAGGTCCCTCAGACTCCTCAGGAATTTTATTTGGGGCTTTCAAGGACTTATGACATTACTGGTCATCCTTGCTGTGCTTGGCCACCAAGCAGAAGACAGAAGAGGAAGTTATTTGAACAAAGCAAGGTGCTGGTCTCACTGAGTAAGATGAGTTTCACTGGAAAGGATGAGTTTGAGTTCTTCAGAAATTATAGTGAGCTGTTATTAAATGACATAATTCTTCCAAAATGTCTTGCTTTTGATCATGATACAACAAATGTTCAGTCCTCAGAGTCTCTTCCTTTCACAGTTTCCACTCATTGACCCCACAGCACTGATCATTCTCTCTCTGCTCCTCTTCTCTTCTACATTCCCTGTCCTTTCAACTCCCTTTAAAGTACGCTTATTACTAGCAGTGATCTCCCTGTTTTTTTGTCAGACAGTGTCCCAGCCACATGAAGGTTACTTTTTGTGAAGGTGGTGTTTACACCTAACTCAATAAATGGGAATGAGAGGTCTCCCAGAACAAGTAAGGATGCAGACTTTCAGGTTTCACGAGAAGCATTTCACAGACAGGTGAATATGGAGAGAAAAATATGCTGACAGCAGCCCTGTGTATGAGACCATACATGAACAAGAGGAAAATTTCTGTCCTCCATTCCCCCAGTCCACTTTGTTATTTAGAAAAATCAAAAAACTGACAGTCAGGAGGTTCAAGTAGATTGTATTTGATGCTAATAATGGGACTGAAACACCAGCATGTATTGCAGTAAAGCTATTTTCATCTTGATCATTCTCATCTACATACTTTTATTTCTGTAAGAAGTTATTTAAATGTGTGCGTATCCCTCAGACAAGTAGTCTGTGTTTTTAATTTTTTAAAGAATGTCAGGAAGTTAGAATAAATATCTCCATGAAATTTGCTTAATAAGAATTTTCAGAAGCATTTGTCATATTTCTGCTGGCAAAGTCAATTGAAAGACTAATTTTAGCAATGTGAAAAGCTGCCTCTATTGTGACAGAAATTGTGGCCTAAGGGACAGAGCCACCCCCTTTAGAAATTAATACTTACAAAACCACATTTCTGTCAACAATCTGATGGTAATGCCATGGGAAGCTACTAATGGGAAAGTAGAGCTGTCAGAATAAAAAGTGTTCACCTTCTCTAAACCAAGGAGGCTTTATTTATTCTTTCAAGCAACAGCACAATTGAAGTGTCTCTGAAATCTTTGTCTCCTGTAGATAATATGCTTGGTTTAGTACTAACTTGTACTTTAACTTCTGTTTCATGTACTTGGTTTTTTTTGGCATCATGTAGACCTTATGGCTTGGGGACGAACAACTTTCTTAATCTATTTTTGTGTTGCATTCACAATTACAACTAAGCAGTATAGGTACCAAATACACAAGAAAAACCCCCACACCATGAATTTTATATGGACTGAAAAATGAAATCTTTCGTATAAATACAAGTATTAAGGTATTAGCAGTCTAATCAAAGCATTCTTATTAGTCCCATTTTGTAGAAAACAGTGCTTAAAATTTTCCAATTATTTTAGCTCACTCTTGGTCATGGTGCAATTGATGCCAGTACCCACCAATTTCCTCATCTCTACCCCTTTCTGCAGAATTATGCTCACCCTTCTGTTGGTCCTCAAGAAGCAAGGGAGAGGGTTCTGGTGAGTTCTTAGTGTCCTGGGTTCTTCACTGGGAGAAGTATGGTGCTGCTGAGGATTTCTTCCATCTTACTCTGGGATCAGTGTGGGGCTGCTTTTATATGGTCCTCAGCACGTACTGCACGTTATTCTTTCCTCATTGGTCTGCAATTTCTCTTTGTATCTAAATATACTATATATAGTAAGTTTTAATTACCTGCATTAAATATTTGTTCTTTGTTCCCTTTGTTATCTCTAAAGCCAGTTTTACCAGCCTCCCAAGGGCTTAATGACCAGTTATTGATCAGTAGTAATTTGTTTATAGCCCAGGAGGGTCTGATTTCATCCCATCTCCACACTTTGAGAACTCCTCCTACAACCCGTTACTTGTAAAATCCTCTGCCCCAGTTTTATTCATATCATAACTGCCTCTATGCAAAGCAGCTACTGCTCCTCTGCTACTACATACAGAAATAGCAAAAGTCTCATAAAAATAGGCATTAAAATACACAAACCTACAAAGCTAAGCTAAAACTTAAATTAGATAATATTCACCTGGCAGGTAAATAATTTTTGATACCACTCACCTAGGTAAAATGAAGGAAAAGGCAATCCAGGATAATATAAAGTCATCCTAATGTGTCCCATTCCCAGGCTTTGGAGATGTAGCACAAAGCTTTTGGGGTCCTACTCACACTGGCAATGCCCTGCTTTTCAGGCTGTGCTGCTCTGCCCTGTGGAAGCAGGCAAAGTCTTGGCCATGGGGCTCATCAGCCTTATGAGGTGAGACCCAAAGAGAAGACTCTGGAGGAGATGGGTTCCTATGTTCCAGGTTAGTTTGTGTTTTCTGAGAACTGAGAGCTGTGATTCTTCAATATAAAGCAAACTGCAGGCAACCAAGCCCCATTCAGTGTAAAAATCTGCTATGTGGAAAGAAAATAAAAATGACTTCCTTCAAAGTAACTTCATTTTCTTACCTAAGTCCTACTGATATCTGCAGCTTATCTCTGCTGAGGAGTCTGGTCTGACTGATGCACAATGAAAGTGAATGCAGATGTCATGGAAATGAGGGCAAAAGGGGGATTTCTAACCACCTGTTTATGGGACAGCACTCCTTCCAGGCTGGAGCTTTGTGTCCCAGTTTGGCTCAGGCTGGTTCATTGCCTGCCCTGGGAGGGAGAAGGCCAAGTTCCAGATGGGGAAGAAGGAACACTTTTCTGGTGGACCACAAACAATTCTTTTCTGTCAAAACTGACTTTCACTGGCTCCTGCCCAGCAGTGTTTCTTGAATCAAACGCAAAAGGAAACAGAATTAAGTCTCTTAGTGGTGCTTTTTTAACTATATCTGAAAAATCATGTTTCTTCCCAGGGTTTGTTCTGTCTTAAATTCAGCTTCCTTTTCAGAGTTTGGGTGAGAGCAGGGGCAGGCAGGACAGTGGCAGAGGTGTTATATGGACATACATTTGTGCATCTCCTGGTTGTCTGGATGCATGGGGGAGAAGACTTCCCAATTTTCCTCATGAGAGTGAAAACCCTGCTGCAGAGCTGTGAGCTAAGAGCACTGTCAGGGAATCCTCATGTGGATTTCTTCTCTCCAGATACATATTGTGGCCTTTTCTGCAGCATGGAATAGCACCTCACAGTAAAACTCTGGTGTAATAAATGACACGAATCATAAAGCATCTGCCAGTAAGGAAAGTAACTGTCCCAACTCAATATTGCAGAGACTCCTGTTAATTTATTATAGCCAGTTTACAGGATTTATTTCTGTTTGACACTGAGAATAGTTCTCAAAGCCTCTCTAAGACAGAATAAAATAATTAAATGTTCAATTGCTTCTACCTTGATGGTTAATGTAATCTTCTCACATCAAGAAGAGAGGTTAAACTTAAATGGTTTCTTAAATTCCACTTTGAATTGTCAGAACCACATATATTCAATATATTTTTTTTGGTTTAAATAGAAGAATGTGAAGTTCCCATGTAGATTTTTACATTCTGTTTCTCATATAAAATAAGCTTTTTTAATAAAATCCAAGGCTATAAAATTACCAGAGAAAAAGGAATTAAATGATTGTTTAAAATTAAATGCTTCTTTAAAAAAACACAAAGGACTTGGTACTCCAATACTTTACATGTCATGTGGTCACTTGTAACATTCTGATAGCCACAAAAAAAATTACTGGTTTTGTCTGGTAGAGTGTAATTTCTATGCTATACTGACAAATCTGTGATTGTTTGAAATTAAATTTATAATAGCTTTCAGAAAAATCTGATTTATTGTTACATTTTAGTCCTATGATCAGGTGTATACTTAAATGATGCCCACAAATGTCATGTTGATATAAAATTGTTTTATGTAGACTTGTTTCACAAATACCACTAAGAAATAATGTTGAAAGATCTTTTATCCTAAAGATTTTTTTTCTGCCTATATTAGCAGTAATTGGGAAAAACAAGAGTGGAAGTTAAATAACCTAAGCAGAAATTATCCAGTTACAGGAGCAAAAGTTCAATAGGGAGATGGTTGTTGAATGTGTGTTCATCACAGAAAGTCGTTAACATTGATCATCACAAAAAAATACTCATTTGAAGTGTGCTCAGATGTAGGACATGGGAGAGACATTCCTTTTAAGTGACAGTGATTGAACTGAAGATGAAAAAGCCCATCTTGTTATGTATTACTAAATAATTAATTTTGCAATTATCCATTATAAACTGAGAAGTGTGTATCTGAATAATTGCAATTGGTGCACAAAAAGAGCATGTTGGTCATTTTAATGTTGATCAAATGTTGATCATGTTGATCAATTTTATTATAACGACGATGTCTGAAGCCGATTTTATGATTTAGCTGTATGTAGCTAGTGATCACAGAATAAAAATCTTCATAATGTACCTAAAAGTCTTGCATATTGGTCGTAAAAACACACTGAACTGTGTGTAAACATACTGATTACAGTGCAAAATGGGAGAAATCATGTCAGATTGATTGTCTCACTCCCCTCAGAAGCAATGTTCTACTGTGAACAGGTAGAAAGCAAATATGGGAATACAGGCCAACAGTGGAACTGTAGGTGTGTGAGATGGCAGTGCCACTGAAGTACCAACCATAGTGCCTTCAAAAGAAAGCATAACATAAATACAAATATAAATACAAAGGAGGCCATGTGGAAGGTCCATGAAATTGGTACATGGTCTTGCAGACCCAGTGAAAAATGTTTTGAGAGAGTTTGCAGAGGTGTGAGTAACACCACTGTAGATTTATAGTAGGAAAACCAAGCACTGTCAGAAGTTATATTTTCTGTAAAAACAGAAAAAAATGCGTCACACAGCAGAATTTTCTTTACTTACAGAGGTTTTGTGCTTCTAATATGCAATTTCATGTTGTAGAAAACTCCGGTATCAAACACTTCTGGAAAACTCTTTGAAAGGGAGTCATCAATGCTGGATCACTTGGCAAAACAGGTTGAAGTGCTTTGAAAATCATATGAATAGACTGAAAAGACAGTTGAAAGAAGGCAATGTAGAAGCCTATTATGGTCTAAGTAGTGTAGCACACTGTTGTAAGAGCTTGTTCTTTTCCCAGGAACAAAAGCAGACAACCTCAGAGCAATGGAAATATCTAAACCAAGATCCACTTGTGCCAGTATTCTCCAGGTGTGACAAACACTTGACCTCAATCAAACCAACAGCTAAAAATAACATACATAAGTATTTTATAGCTATTTCATAGTTGAAGAAAAGTGTTCCTAATAGCCCCCTTATCTTTGCATCATTTATATCATTTATTATAGGAGGTGCTTAGTCACTGTTTTTAAAGTATAACTTAGGAAGATACTTTCTCTCTGGCCTTGTATTGCTTTGGGAGCCTAATGGTTCTCACTGGCATGACAGGTGGCAAGATCTAATTTTCTTAGAAAGGGGCCTTGTGAGATGTGTAATCCAACAAAATGTACACTTCAGTATCAAGAAACAGTCTAAATGAAAAAAAATTGCCATTTTCCATGACAAATAGAAAGCTAAACCTTTTGGCTCCTGGTGTTAGTTTGGATGACTTAGTGATAGTGTCACTAGTATTTAAAATTTTGATATACCTTGGTATTGTTGAAATTACATTAATCGGTAATCTCTCAGACAAAACTGCTTTTCCCCTTCATCTGTGCCTTTTAATGTTCTATAAACTACGGTGTAAGAATTGCCTTTAATTTTAATTACATGGATCTGATATATTAACATTAAAAATGGGCTGGATGAGTACTTATGTTTTAGTTTTGGCCAAGGATGCAGGTTGTCTAGAGGCTTCCATAAAAGTTCCTATTGACTTCAGCTGTATAATTTGGAAACACTAATTTATGTATCCACTAATCACACTGGTTGGATTTTTTTTCCTTGTGAGTAACTCAAATGTTTCTGGAATTTTTTCTGTTCATGGGTGTAAGTAGGGCTGTAAGATCTAGCTTTAGATAATTGTATTATCCCAGCTTTAAACTGACAGGTTAATATTAATCAGGAGTCAGTTTCACACCAACAGATAAAGCCCTACTGGATTTTGCTGGGAGACAGTTAGCAATCCAAATAAGGATAAAGGATATATTCTTAAGTCATACAGTTGTGTGAACAACTGAAATCGATTGTAGCCATTGCTGAGCTCACTTGGATCCCTAGTCTCACAGATATTTATGGAAACAATTACACAACTGAAGCAGAAAAAAAGCATTAAGAGGGATTATGCTGATATTCTAGTTTCACTGTCTAGGGGTGAAACCATGTCTCTTATCTACTCATGAGAAATAAAACCTGCTCTTCTAGGAAAAAAGAAGTGATCATTATAGAAAATATTTTATTGTATAATGTGTATAGGTGTAACCAGAGATTTGGCATGAAAAATGCAATAGAAAGCCTAATGACTAATTCAATTAGAGGAAAAGTCTTGCTATTTATTTCAGGAGGTGGGTCACCCATTTTTGAATTGTAGATGGTTTCTTCTTTATTCATGCTATTCCATTATCCCTCCTGGAACTGTTTACTCCAAGGCTGGTGCTCATTCCCCTGTTTGTCCCACAGCCTGCTGTGCTCGATGCTGCTACTGAGCTTTCTGTTCCCTACTGAGTGAGGTAGCACTGTTGATAGGAAGCAGGTCTGGCAGCGCTTTTGCAAGTGGTGCAAAGATTTGAGAATATGCCAGGTCAGAAGATAAAGCCCACATCAAATAAAGACTTTTCAAAGCTTCAGTAATCTATTTAAAATGCCACTCCCCTGGCTTAAGAGACTCTTATTGCCTACAGCTTAATTGACCTAATACGAAAGATTTGATTTCTGTTTATTGCGCTGATATAACTGGATGTTACTCGAGCAGTCATTACTGATTATCGGCGCTGCTGTCGCTAATTAAGGCTGTTTGTGGAGAGCGCCCAGCGGCTCCGAAGAGCCAGCAGGGCTGCCCGGGAGCCAGGGGCAGGGCTGGCCGTGCCGGGGCGCAGGGACGCGGGCGGGGCTGGATGCGCGCCCGGGCACGGCAGCGCCGCGGCTGCCCTGGGCTGCCTTTGATTCCTCTCTGCCTGCTCGCAGAGAGGCACGTCCACAGCAGCACCCTTTCTCCACAGAGCAGGGGAGGCACACCTCAAGGGTACAGGTAGCCCTGAGGAGATTGCAGCAGGATATTTAGCGATACTCGTAATGGCTGTACAACTGGAGATTGTCTCCTGCATCTCCGTGTCCCGCTGTGCGCTGTTGCATTCAGCAGTGCTTTGCCAAATCCCTTTGTAAACTTTTCAATCTCCATCTCCACCTGGCTTTGGATTTGTGTTTGCAATTCTCTATTTAAGGAAGCTGCTACAGTACCTTATTTTCTAATGTGAGGGAAAATTGGCTCCTGTTTCTAGCCTAGGCAGCCCAGAGTGGTTTCTAATACTTAAACAGTTATCAGTTGTTAAGATACAGAAGTAGCAGTTCCTGTATGTGAGAAGAAGCATCAAAAGAGAAGAGAATAATAAAGGGCATGTGTGTACCTGTTTTCTTTTGAGAAGAAAAATGTGGATACCTCTGCTGCGATTGATATCAATGCATAATACATAAATATCTGTGGTTCTAAAAGCTGACAACCTTGCCTGGACTGATAAATGCTCAATTTCTGTAGAGATAATTTAATAACATATTAGAAACATCCTTTAAAATAATAATGTCTGACTCAATTTGAATGATCTGAAAGCCTTAAAGAGGGAACAAATGAGTACTGAAAACTCTACAATGCTTCTGTGTTTGACAGTTATAAATATTTTTTAAAGATCTCAACTAGTTGCTTGCCTGACAATTCAATTATTCAACCTTGTGCTGGAGAACATCATAACAAAATTTGTCTCCATACTGACACTGTAGTAAATCTGAAATAAAAGATGTCTTTGGAATGAACAAAGAATCTACTTGTTAATATTATTTATGTGATATCAAAGGAAAAACCAGCCAATTCACCCACTCATGTGATATCTTTTTCAGCAGTCTAGCACACCAAAATGTAGGATTTTCATCCTTCCATGTTAAGAACCAGTAGTTCTTTGCATGAGGTTTGTACTGGATAAAAATTGGGAAATTAGCCCTTAAAAATCAGGAACCCTAAGGAGGACATGGATGAAGCTGCTGGAGGCAAAGAGGTTCCTGTGGTGCTGCTGGTGCCTGTCTGGCCCTGCCAGGAGATGCATGGCTGCAGCACTGTGGATGTGCTCAGTGCAGTGTCAGTCCTGAAGGGTTTCCCCCTGAAGACAAATGACCCTTCTCCATTCATGGGGCAGTGAAACCCTGTGTTTCTGAAGTCCTTCACTCTCCACTAATAGCATACGGGCCAGAAACAGTGCTTGGAAGACCTTCACAGTGGCTGAGACAAATTTTCTGTCAGTATAATATGTAGCTATCACCTTCATTAGTTTCCCTAGCAGGAAGTAGTGCACAGTCCTTAGTGATGGCTGTCCCTTGCTCTGAATCTTGGTATCCCATCTCTATTCTCCAGGTTCTTGGGGAGAAAACAAATAGATGCACTCCCTTTGAAATGCTTACCCTCCTGTAATTTTTACTGTAAGGCTGAAAGGAACATTGGCACCAGGGTGCAAAATTGTAATTGAAATATGTTAAATTCCTAAAAAGATTTAAATTCTGGTCTTAAGCTCACAGATATGAACAGTTTCCTCCAATTCCTTCACTTGCATTTTGTGGGGGAAAAAAAGAGAAAAAGAAAAGTAAAAATTGTTCTTGAAGAGATGCAGGACTTTTAAGGGAAAAGCCATAACCCATTGTGGAGAAAATAAAAATCTCAGATATTAATGTACTCCTGATCAGTGTTCAGAATTATGCTTGAAGACCAAAAGAGGAAGAAGTTACAACAATATGGATCAGTGTGAAAGGGAAATCCAGAGGAGAGCAGTTATAGAGAGGTAACTGGTGACTGCAAGGAAGAGAGGACACATCTGAAGCTCAGTGCCCTTTGTGTGCTGTTTCTGGAAGAGCTTGGTTAACTAGAGGCAGCCTTTGCTCTTTGCAGGAAGCAGGTATAGGCAGGTTTCCAAGGCAGAATAGACAAAATGAAAGTGTCTGGAAAAACCAAACAATTGTAGAAATAAGCAGTACCTTACTGGAAAGTTCTGTCTGTTGACTTTGTATGCAAATGCTCAGACATCATATTTGACTCTCATAACCCAAAGCTTTTCTCTCCTTCTGGGTCTCAGCCATGGGTCAGTTTTGCAGAGTGGTAGACCTGACACATTACATGGGGAATAGCTAATGAACTTAGCTGCTCCTGGCATGAACAGGAGCACATTTGCCTTAGTTTCAGTTTCCTGGTATTACTGTTTCACTCATATCACTCTCTTCAAAGAGGTTTTGTTATTTGTATGGATATAAATCTTATGGACAGCATTCTGCAGGCAATGATGAAAGGACTACAGTGTAGGTGAGACAGGAGAAAGGAGTAAAGGTGTGTTTTGAGAAAAATGCCATAGTTGCTACAAGGCATTTTCAGGGACTACTCTACTTACATTGATAATTGTATTTCTTGTATGTACAGCAACAGACAGTACAAAGATAAGCTTAAACAGACCTTTCCATGAATAGAAGTTGGACTTTAACATTCTACCATATCAGCAATAAATGCAGAAGCCAAAGACTGTATTTATATTGATTCCTGCCCAAGTACTCATGAGAGAGCTGCCAGCGGTTAACTTCACACAGGCTATCAGCTCTCCCTTTGCTGGAGGATGGAGCCTGTGATAAGGCTGAGGATGAGGAGTGTGGTATGCAGAAGATGAGGAATGAGTCAAAGAAAATGCTGACGTCTCCACAGATGACGTTGTGATGAGCGTGTAGGTCTTAGTCCAGCTCCAAGCACAGGTGAGCTTTGTGGGCGTGGTGCTCGGACGCGCAGGGCAGGCAGGTGGGGCTGGACGCCCCTTGGTGCTGCCTGCAAGAGCGGGGTGCCAGTGCTGCAGGGCAGAGCTTCAGTGCAGCCACTTCAGCAAAATTCATAGGTACCAATGGCCTTCTTTATGACCTTCCTTTTGGCTTGGTGAGACACACAGGAACTATCCTGCAATCAGTACTGCACAGCACGGCTCTCCTGTGCAAGGCAGCAGGTCAGCTCAGGTCAGGACAAGCAGCAGGGAGCAAAGGTCACAAGCCTGGGAGTTTCTGGGCTGTTGTTCCGTTGGACCTCTGTGCTTACTGCTGTCTTTGGTGATGGTTAATGTGAATGACATGCACAGAAAGATGAATCACAAAGAGTAAAAGACTCACACATTAGCTGGAAAGAGAGTTTGGTGGTGCCTATGGAAGCAGTCTGAGTTTCTCACTAGCCTCCTTGTTTTGTGAATGCAAATTATTCTTTATAAATCCTTTGCTGCACCACATAAGGGCAAGGGTAATTGTTTTTTTCCCTTCAACTGATTGCTCATCATTATAGCAAAAAAGCGTGGGATTGCTTAGAAGGAAAACCAGTCCCACTAATTCTTTCCCTGATTGTGTTAGTACATTCTTTATTTAGGCTTTTGTCAGCAAAACAGTTTTATTACTTCAAATGTTACTACACCCTCTCACTATTAGTCTTTTATGACATTATCTTTGTTTTTATGATGGTTGTCATTATGTATCAATTTGAAGAAATCCTCCAGGAACGTCATGCTCAGGTTGTTTTCTCTCATCACAGTGGGCAGCTGCTTTTCTTTTCTGTTTTCTGGTAAGGTGCCATTTCGTTCAGTCACAAGGGTGTATTTTTGCTGGTGCAGATAATGAGCACAAGATTAATTCACAAGGCAGGCACTTGCTGAGAAGCTTAGCATTAGCTCATGGAATAGGAAACCAACCACTGTAACTGCCTATCCTGTAAAAGCTGAAATTAAATGAGCTTCCATTGTTATGGGAGCAAAAGGGCCATGAATTGTCTTGAAAAGTATACATTCACATTCCAATAAATTTATCATTTTTATAATAAATAGATCATGTGTCATATGCATATGAAGAACCTGCTTCATAAATATAAATATAAATAATATCAGCATAGCAAAATCACTTCAAATTTTACTGACTATTTTGAGATCTCAGGACATGTGACTTCTCAGTGTTCCTCAGAAAAAGCAGCTGATTTTCAGAAAACAAGGCTAATTGAGCAGTCTTGTTCCTAGTTTTCAGAAAATTCTACCTCCACACTGGGAGCTGAGCACCTGATCATCTCTAATGGAAGCAAATTAATTAACCTGAAAAAAAATATAGAGGGATTAAAGACTGAACTTTTTAAAACAGATAGCGTCAACCTACAATATTTTTCATCAGATTTCCAGAATTTTTAGAAATATTTATTAATAAGAATAGCATATTTAGTTATATGAGTTCCAATACAATTGTTTTTGCTACTATTTCTCTAAAGAATCTGGTTCTGCAGTTATAAGAGACTGGAAGTTTCAGAGACTGGAAAAAGGAAAATCTGTTGTGTCATCAGATTTGGTGCTGTTTTTATCTTTTATCTTGTTCTTTTTCTTTAGAGAAAGAAAACAGCAACAGGGAGATTTTAAATTATCCTCACTAGCCAAAGTTAAGTGGGAGCTGGCTCAGTGCCACAAGTGTCTATGCCCACAGAGGAAATCCAAAGTGGGATATGGATGCTAAGGCAAAGTCTACCCCACCTTCTGAGACTGTGGCAATCATGGGCTGAGGAAGGGCAGCTTCAGGTAGGCTCAGTCCTTCCCCCCCACTCCTCTGGGCTGCAAGCCATGATGCTTCAGTCATTGATTTCCACTAACACAATTCTCTGCTGAGAGAGACAAACATGTCTCAAAGAGGTTGAGCCATACCTGCAGATAGTTCAATTTTGAGCTGCCACAGAATATTGGTCAGGATGTCCACTATGGCATGGGCAGAGAGCCTCTCTGGCGTGGCCCATGGTGGCCATGCAACCACTCTAGTTCCCAGGATAGGGGAGATGAGTGCTTAGTGCTCCAAGAGCTCTGAATGCAGCACAAAGCACAGTAGAAATGAATGTTTTTTGTTGAGAGACATGACTGGCAATGGACTAACTCCTGCTTCCAAAAGGTCTTATGAATTTTACATTGGAGGAATTGTTGGATAATGCACACAGATGCTGTTGGGAGCTTGGTGAAAACATCAGTGTCCCGTGTAGCACTGTCCAAGTGAAAGCAGAAACGGTTAGCCTGAAAATTTTTCTGAGTTTTTGTTGGCTCTTCCCATCTTACGTATTTGTGTCAACTGAAGTCATGCTGACCTCTTTTCTTGGGGCTTAAATGCTTATATAAGACAGATGCCAAGGCTGTAGGATAATTACAATACTAATTACTACTTTTGACATGTATTTCTAGTGATTAGGACTGTTTCCAGAATGCCTTTGATGCTGTTTTGCAAGGGCACTGAGCTGAGATTTTATTTTTCGTATTATTTTTCAATGCTGATGTTTGCTTGTTCTGTTCTTTTAGATGTAGGAATATAACAGCAGACAGTAAAGCAAATTCAGCCATAGCTTTTCTATGTAATAGGAGGCACAAAGTAAACCAAGCAATAGATTTTTGCTACAGGGAAAAGTCATTTCTGTTTTCCTCAGTAGTTTTGCTATGCAATACCCTTATTTAATTTACTCTTCTTGTATCGTTAAAAACGGGACAAGAATAACCTAAAGGTAAAAGTTGAGAATCATTACTAAACGTAACCACGTATCTATTGCCAGTTTCCAGCTGCAACCTCCTCGTCAGTAGTTCTTCCACGTCATCGTTACTTTTGCTCTCTTAATTAAGAGAGACTTTGTACACATAAACTGTACTTGGCCTGTGGGGAGAAACTAAAGGACTGGCACTGGTTCAGCTGGGAGACAAGACCATTTCAGGAGCGACCAAACTCCCCCAGATGAGAAAGGAAGTTATGAAACACGTCATGGGGATGTGTGCTGGGGAGGGTATGGGACAGTGTAAACTGAACTACCATGACACAGACTGGGTGCAGTGAGAAGCTTGTTCTCCATGGGCACAGTGGAGCTGTGGAAGAGTTGGACCATAGAAGTTGTATATCTCTGTCCTTGCAGGTTTTCAAGACCTTACTAGACAATATTCTAAGAAAGTTCTTCTGATCTCATATTTATCCTTCCTTGAGCAGGAAAGTGGACCAGAGACTTTCTGGGGCTGGTTCCACCCTGCATTATCTGTGAGAAGTATTTGATTCCTGTTCAGAGCTCTGTTATTTCAGGGAAGTAGGAGAAGTATTGGGAAATCAAGGGGTCAACACAGATGGGGAGCAGCAAGGCTGTCCGTTAGTTTTAAAATTTCCTTTTTGAAATGGACTTGACTCATCTTACTGCTTTGAACAGCATTGATCCTTACAGTGTTTATTCCTCTGTAGGACTTCATAGGCAGGTGAATATGGAGTCCCAGATGGAGCACAGTTTCTAGTGGAGCTGCGTAGAAAAGCAACAGATTGTCCATTGCTTGTTTTTCTTTTGTGAATAAGTATTAGGTTTTATTAGGTATTACTTATTTTGTGAATAAGTGTAAGGTTTTTGAATGCTCAGCTTTTTTGCTAATGAGTCTCATGCAACAGCATTTCCTGTCCTTTACTAATAGTGCCGAAACCTATGGCCTAATTGCAACTAAACCTGTTGGAGCATCCTAGTGAAAGGCTGTATTTAAAAGCCCCCATCCCACTACTCCTCTCACTGTTTTGCGTTGTTCTGGACACAGGGATGAGTGGGAGCCTCAGTGATATGCCACCTCTAGATGGCATGGTGATACTATAAAATGTGCGAGATTTTTATATATATGAAGCAATCATTAAACTATTGCCAGGGTAAGGATGTATTCCAAAGACCAGCTGTCAGGACGCCTATTGGATTATTCTGATTCCTAGCATTCCTGGAGTGGTCATGATGCTAATACTCAATATTGATTTAAAGAGCCAAAAGGAAATAACTGGAAATGTAGCATGGACACATTTTCAAATATTACTTATTCATTCATTTTTCAAGTGCTAAGAAGCACTAATATCATAATTTACGAAAGCATCAGTTCGTTATTCAGTTTTTGTAGCAGTCATGTTTGCGTTGCAAGAATGCAAAATAAGGCTGTATTTGGTAACTTCTGACATAATTTTCATTCTCTAGATCAACTTGAACCTGAAGAAAAATAAGATGTAAAATCTGTGCATGCTGGTTGTGTAGATTCTAGCATGTCTGCAAATAAACATTAAGAGGCTCCCAGAAAATTTTTACACTTCACTAAGTGTATGAAACTCCTTACAAACTTCAGTGGGAGCTATGCACGTGTGTTTGACTGCATTCCTAAATTTTGCTTGTGGGCATGGAAGAAGTCCAAATGATAATTTTAAAGATAAAAAAAAATCAGTGGTTTTGTGTTTTGTAGTTTTGGTTTTGTTTTTTTTTCATGTGTTGTGTTATTTTTCTGGATGGTGCTTTCTTTGAACTCATCAGTTTACAGCTGTCAAAGAATGCCCCAAATGCCAAATCTCGAGTAGTCTTCACTTTTGAACCATCACTGAAATGAGTTCCATAATAAGAATTTGCACTAGCTCAGGAGATCCCCTGCAGTTCTCTGCTCTGAAAACCAACAAAAACAGGACTGAGATAGGTAGATGAAATATATTATTTGACAGAGCAAACCCTGTGCTAGTGAGAAATTGCTTATGGAAGCAGCTGAAGAAATGAAAAGTAATTATATATTGCAGAAGAAGGAATAGTTCCAAAAATAACTTTCTGCTCTGCAGTCTCCTGTGACACTAGACAGCCTCTTTGTGTCCTGTCATGTTTTGCAGAAGCCTCTCTACATCTGCTCCAGCATTTAGATTGGCACTTTTAAAACCAGATCTGCCAGGCTGGAGATGAGATTCCTGGTTTTGCAGACCACTCAGTTCCTGTATCTCAGGAGCCACTGCTCCTTATACCATAAGATGACTTTGAAGAAGAGAAGCAATTCCCAGAAATGCTTGAAACTGTGATGCACTGACTCTGAAAATGAGCTTATAACTTCCTTCTTCTGCAGTAGTTAAAAATCTTGGGCTGCTTTGTAAGAAAGGTGATGAGATGTTCCCTATGTCTTGTGCACCACAGTTTGCATAAATTCCTTACTACATTACCCAGTAAGCAAATACTAAAGTGCAAGTCAAATTTAGGAACGTTGTGAAATCCTAGATTGAAGGTTTTCTTTGCAAAATAAATTCAGCTACTTTGGATTTATGCAGCATGTTACTGCCTTGAACCACATGCTCCTCTCTCCAAGGGCAGCCTTTGTTCATTCCATGTATAGATAACTATAGAATATGTCTCTTAGCTTTCTAGAATCGGGTTTTCAATGTCCAACCAAATAACTAACAAAACCAAAGACCCCCACCAAACTGAATACACAGACATTCAGTCATAAAATATGTGTGGACTTATTCCTACAGTCTGCCAACATGAATGCATCCTCATTTGTCTTCTAGCCATTGTAAAATCCATTAATATTCTGAGTGCCTCGGTGATGGCAGACCCTCACAAGGCATAATCATGCGATGCAGCTCCCAGTGGCTCGCTCAGCTCACACTTGTGTGATGGATTTCAGATGACTGGCCCTCAGGATAGGCCCATATGGTGTGGTATGACACGCTTTCTGTTTTTTCCAGCCTGGCTGAGAAAAAAAGTACAGAACAGGAATCGTAAGAAAGAAATTCAGAACAAGTGTCTCTGGTTTGGGGTTTCAGAGGAGCATTCTGTGCTGCATGTCTTGCTCTGCTCCCTCCTCCCATCACTGCAAGATCCTGCCCTGGTCCTCATCACCACTCTGCCTCCAACCTATTTGCTGCCATCCCACCTGGCCTCCAGTCCCCTGCTTACAGACCTTCTCTCTTTTGTTTGCTCTCTCTAAAACCCGACTATTTCTTCCACTCTGCTAATAGATTACCTTTTATTTTCTTTCCCTGGATAATTTCCCTGTTCTTCCCTATTCCCCAATGGATTTCTCTGTGCTGTGAGGTCGTGGTTACCTCTTCTCTGAAGTGCATGGAAGGTGTCTCAGGGACCACAGAGAGCAGCCCTTAACACCCCAAGTCCTTAGTGCTTCCTTCCCCAGATGAATCCCTCTTGAGACTGTCTCCACTCTTTACCCAGGACTTTCATAATTTTATGTCAAATAATATTTGCTCTGAAGCCTTGTAGTTTTGGTTAACCTTTGAGTTCTCACAGGAACAATGTCATTTCCAACACCTCAGAAGCCCCTGCCATGCTGACTTTCAAAACCTTCATTCAGATTTTAACAACAAAACAGATGAGAATAATGTACGACCCAGGTGTTATATATTTTGCTCATGGGACTGTTGGGAATACTCTTGTGGTCAGATCTGTGAACCTGAAGGTTTAATTACCCTATCATGCTTGCCTGTTACTCAGTAGTAGTTAATGGTACGAGCTCTGGTTGCTGCAGTGGTAATGGAAACCTGTTGGGGAGGTAATTTCTCAGACCACTTGCAGCCAATTGCACTCACCC
>VYZP01029379.1:0-18301 GCA_013400635.1 Hypocryptadius cinnamomeus
CGGGGCCCTCAGGGCGCGGCCGCGGCCCCCGCGCTGCGCTCGCCGGCAGCGACCGAGCCGGGCCGGGGCTCAGCTCCAGCCGCAGCCGGGACGTGCCGCCGCCACGGTGCTGCGCTGCAGGGGCTCGGGAGAGCCCCCGGTATCGACACAGGCTGGGGGTAAAGGGATGGAGAGCGGGACCGAGAGCGGCCCTGCCGAGAAGGGCCGCGAAGTTGTCGGTGCGTGGAAAGCTGCCCGTGAGCCAGCAGTGTGCGCTCGCAGCCCTGAAAGACAATTGCATCCCGGGCTGCAGGCACAGCAGCGAGTCCAGCAGGGTCGGGGAGGGGATGCTGCCCCTCTGCTCCCCTCCGGTGAGACACCACCTGGAGCATCCGCCCCTAGGGTCCCAGCACAGGAGGGACATGGACCTGCTGGAGCGAGGCAAAGGAGAGCCGTGAAGCTGGTCACGGCTGGAGCACCTCTCCTATAGGCAAAGGCTGAGAGTTTAGCCTGGAGAAGAGGTGGCTCCGGGGAGACTTTATTTCAGGTACAGGAAAAGGCTTATAACACAGATGAGGGCAAACGTGTTAGCTGTTGTGATAGGACAAGGGGCAATGGTTTTAAACCTTTGAAAGAGGGTTTGCTTTAGATTAGAGGTAGAGAAGAAATTTTTTACAATGGGGCTGATAAAACAGGTTTCCCAGAGAAGTGGATGCCCCATCCCTGAAAACATTCAAAGTCGGTTTGGACAGGGTTCTGCATGACCTGACCTGGTTGAAGATGTCTCTGCACCTCAAAGTGGGAGTCAGAGTAGGTGATCATTAAAGGTCCCTTCCGACTCATGCTATTCTGTTATTCCATGATTCCATGATCTTGATGCTATCCCACACTATTTTCTCTCTCTGTATTTGCTTGTTTAGCTAGAAACCTGTCTATTTCTTGTAATCTATTCTGGTAGAGGAACCTAGTTTTTATAAACCCTCTTACATAGGTCTTTCTTTCCTGTACTCCTTGGTCATAAAAACCACTTGTCCTTAAACAACATTTTGCCACATTGCTGTCTTAGTTTAGCTTATTTAAATGGGAATTAGTAATGGAATTAATAAAGAAAGGAGTTAAATCTTTTCTTCTGTCATAAACCAATAGAAGCATCACTTTCTTGCAGAACTGAAAGAAAAGCTGAGGTAAAATGCAAGAAGGGAGAAGACAGAGCACCCTCAAAGATGCTGGTAGGGTCTTGGATGATACTGGAAACTGAAGGATAATGTGCCTGGAAAACACCATTACTGACAGGCTGTGATGAATTTCTAGGTCCCCAAGAAAATAAGTCAGTCTTCTGTTCAGCTGTGGCTTCTACTTCTCCTCCTGTAGTGAATGCAAGTAAGAAAAGGAAACATGATAAGGGAAGTGAAGGTAAGCCTGGTTTTTGTCATACCCCATGGGGTATTAATATTGGAATGGCTGTGAGTTAACTAGAGCAGTTACAGGTGTCTTTGCGAGGCTCTTAAGCTGGCAGTGAAAAAAATTTCTCTACCCATGCCTTCAGAGGAAGTGGTTGTAGAGCTCATTGTACAACTTCAGAGAAGGTGGCTGTTAATCAGTTTTTGTTCCGTTTCCCCCCATGTTGTCTGTCCCTACAGACACATGTGTGCCTGACCCCACAGTGTATGTGCCTCAGCTGGCCCCGTGATTCAGGTCCCATCTGTGGCATGCTTTCACCTGACCAGCTGCCTTTGCCACAAAAGCTGTTGTGCTGTTGCTCAGCAGGTGAATACCTAACCCTGGTCCTGTTTGTTAAGTGCTTGATGCCCTGAGCTGCCATTTAATCCAGGTGGGACTGGAAATGTCCTTTTACACAACCCCTGAGGGTGTCCAGGCTTAAAAAATGTGAGCTGTGATGGGTGACTCTCAAGAAACATCTCAAAGCTGGAATTAGAACATCTCACTGAAGTAGGACTGATTCCCCAGAGCTCAGGAGGGCTGAGCCCTTTTGTGTTTTTTTGTCTTGGTTAGCAAAGAAAGGCAGACGAATTTCCCAGTGCCCTGATCTACAGAACTTTCCTAATTTTCTGTTTAGGTTGCTTTCCTCCTCTTTGTTCTAGGGTTGTCCGTAGCTTTGGAGGGTCTCCTCTGCAGGAGTCTGTCTCATTCCCAAGGGCATGCCAGAGATGAGACAACCGTGCCTTTTACGTCACTGGGTGCTTTTGGTATTGGCAATTCACTGCAAACAAGAAGATCATGAGAATTGATTCCAGCTAGAATGGGATAAGCAGGCAGGGGCTATTCAGAGAGGCAGACTCCAGATGCTTGTCTGTGTGGTGCATTGCCTTTCCTTACTTGTTCAAGGGCACCATTGAAAGGTGAATGCATTTGGAAGCATTAGCATTCCTCCACACCTTCTGAATAATTTTACTATTTTATAGCAGTTAATTTTGTTTGAATTTCTTCCTGTTGTTTTCTTTCCCAATCCCCACCACTTAGGAGGTCAACAGAAAGCTCCAGCTTGCCTCATATTTATTCAGTGACTTACTCAGATCAGCATCTGTCTCTTCAGACTTCTCACATTTAACCCCTTACTTTGGGTAGACCTTTGCTTTTAGGTTTGGAGATAATTCACTAAATGTCCTCTGCAGTCTGATTATGACATTGAATTTGGAGGAAGATTTCTGCTTCACAGGGTTGAAAATTATTCAAGGGAATGTTGTGTACTTGTTTTGTTTTCTGTTAGACATTTTGCGCTTCCCACAGAAGTATAACTTTAAAAGCAATATGTTTTGTGTTATCATATCTAAGTAAAGTCATTAAAAATATCTATACTATACCATTCGTAGATTAAACCCAGGTTGTTCTCACAGGAATCAAATACTCAAATCAATACTTCTCTCCAAGCCAACTTTATGATTTTTAAGCAGCCTTTTATTGTTTAAAGAATGTGTATCTGACAGGAGTTACCAGCCAGAGCTGTGTCTTAGGTAATAAACTAGTGTTCGACAGAAAGTTACCCAACAATTTTACATCCTGATTTTTTGGGGGGGAGGGGAAGAGGGGTGGAAAGGTTTGATTTTACTTCCTGTTTGAGCACAGTCTTTTAGTAAGACTTTCCTGCTGTTTGCCATGTACTTTTGCCTTGCAAGTGTTTGGAAGTCTTATTCTGAGGTGCACTTAGGTCTGAATAGCTGCTCTCTGTGTTTAGGCTGTGAGTAAAACCCACTCCCTGTCCTTCTTGGCTTTCCCATGGTGCTAAATGAAAGGGAAAGGGGTACAAGACATGTAGTTGAGGTGCCAGCTTTCATGGGACCCTTGTGAGCCGTGGGTTCATGCACTGTGGCACCAGGTCTGGTGGCTTCAGGACGAGCAGGAGGCAGCAGCCAGTCCCCACTGCAAACACAGGATCTGAAAGAAAACACGCGTAGGAATTCTCTGTAACATCTTCCCCTTGGTCGCCTGTGTCTGAACAGACGTGATAAATCCACTTTATGTACAGTGTATAGATTTTAATCCTTCTGTTGTGTGCTCAGATATGCAGAGAGGACATATATGGTAGACATAGAATTGCAGATGCAGGTAATATTTTTAAGCCAAAACATTTTTCTCACTGAAGAACAAGTCTGTATTTATCAAAGATTTCAATGAAGGTGTTTCTGGTTTGTCTTCCACAAAAAAGGATTATGTGACTATTTAATTTTAACATTTGTTCTATGATTTTTTTAAAACAATGCCTCTGTTGGGAATTTGCTAAATTTTTTAAACACAGCAATCTATAAATATTGGAATTACATCAAACACTTCTGTTACTCCAAAAAATGTTACTGTCTTCTTTCTAACAATTTAAAAAGGACTTAGGAACAAAAACTTCCCTTACCTAAATTTCTCTAATTTTAAGAATTTACCTACAGTGACTCTTTGAATACAAAATAAACTTATAAGTTGAGGAGTCAGCTTTTATTCCTTCTAGTTCGTCTGTAGAGTGATTGTCTACAGCTGAGACTAATTTCAAATATTATTTGTAAAATTATGAATTTGAAAATTTAATTAGGAATTTGAAATTGATACTTGGAAATTTGTTTCAATTTGATTTAAGCCTGCCTTATTTTATGAGAGCAAATGCAACAGCAGACTGCAGAGGGATCTCAATTTTTGATTAAAGAAAATTTTTATTTGTTTTAAGGCACAGGAAGAGTCTAATGGTGAACAGTATTTATTAGTACTGTCATTTGCAATTAGGGCCAATGTATAAGTGTATCATCTAGGTAACCAAATGAGTGCTAGATTAAGAGTGCTGGAGAATTAGGGTCTTGATTTTCAGAGCAGTCTGTTGAATGAACAACTTTGTTTATGTGCTTGCAAATTGAGCCTTTGTTTAACAAGAGTAAATATTTTTACAGATGTAAACACACGGCCCGTTGTGTGGTGATAGAATTCAGATGAACACCTTCCCTGGACTATGCTCAGGTGTCTGTATTATTTTTCATGATCATTTCCTTCCAAGGGTGACACAGCATGGAATGTATTCACTTGCAAACCATGCTGCTTTGGCCAGGGATGCAGCAACTTCCTTTCACAGTTTTCCATCTTCATTTGTAATGGGGCGCATACTTTAATTTAGGAATTATTGCAACTAAATGATGGGGAGACAAAAGTTAATGACATTGTCACCATGTCTGGAATTGTCCAGAGAAAAAATATGCTGTGCCATGGTGTCCTCATCCTTACTATGTCTTGTGGAGGCCAGGGAAGCAGTGCTGGCTCAGGACAAGAGTCGGGAGGGGCACAGCCAAGGCCTCTGCACAGAAGGAGCACTGAGGAGGTGCTCTGCAGATGCTTTCCCACATTTCTAGAAGGAGCATGCACTGCAGAAGGGAAAACTAATGGAGGCGTCCCTTAATAATTCTCTGCCTAAAAGTAGAGAGTATCTGGGAGTATCTTTGTACATGATTTGTGAAATTTCTCAGCCTGAATGGTCTTCTGTGGGGGTTTAAAGTTGTTTCTTCATGAAGCTGACTGCATCTGTAGAATTGGTTGAGATTTTGTATGGCCCTGTGTTTTTGGTGTCAGCGATTTTTTGGTTGCTTTCCACCCCCAAGGCCCAAGTGTTCCTTAAACCCTAATAACCTTGTTGGCTTTTGCAAAGAGTATTTCCTACCACTCAAAGACAGACCAAGGCAAGATCTTGTTCCTGAGAATGTGACATTTGACATGAAGACAAGACCACATTCTTCTGAGGATAATACAATCTCAGGACTATGTTGCTGGTGCGTGACTGGATGTTTTCGCCAAAGAAGAATTGCTCTTTTATCTTTGAGAAAAAGAGTTAAAGCAACATTTTCTTGGGTGGAGATAGTGACTAATATTAATTGCTTTTATGGCAACATGCAACGATAAAGGAGTATAACTGAGGGATAGTTAGTAGATGTGAGGTGGATATATGACCTTACGTCCTAAAGAGAAATTCTTGCCCATTATCACTTGATCATATGAACTGTCTGGAGAGAAGCATTTGGGGCTCTGAGATTGCTGAAAGCCTCCATTGTGTCGTTCTTGTGTTTGATGCTTTGCAGAGCACCTTCTCCCACTCTGTGTCTTAAGCTCATCATGCAGGACACAGAGAGGAGAAAATCCTCTTTTTTGCTACACCCGTCCTCCACTTACGAGTGGGAAAAAACTCCTTCATTCTCCTTGTCAGGGCAAAATTTATCCCATAGAATGCAAGCTTTATGGATCTTTTTTCTTTGTCTGCTTTTTTTAATTGAATGCTAGGAGTGATTTCTCTAAGAATGCAGAGAGCAACCAGCCTGGAATACCAAAATATGGCACCTTCCTAATTAACCAAGCAATCATCAACTTGATCGAATCTCTTTGAAGTTTTCCAGCAACTACGTGCACGCCATATGCAAAGAGATCAGTAATGTGGAATGGCAGTGCTGGCAGTAAGGTCAGCTTCTTGATCAATAATAACTCAGCCTGAGCAGATATTTAATCTGAAAGAAAGAGGTCATCTCCAATCAGCTCCTTTAAAAGATCAACCAACAAAATCTAATCACTGATTACTGAATATTTAGTCATGCAGTGACCTTGGTTACTATTGTTTAATCATACATTATTAGCTAATTCCTTTTAACTCCAGCTTGTGAATTAGATTTTTTCCTAATTATTATTACAACTGTTAAAGATGGAAGACATTACAGTTTATATGACACTGACTTCATAGGCCAGAGCCAGCAAAATCAAATCCAAAATGTTTCTTTGAGATTGAGTCTTTCTGTCTCCATATCATTCCTAACAAATCTTTCTTCAGCCTTTTCTTAAGAACCTCTAGTGTTCCCAGCTTCTCAACATAGCAGAATGTTATAACATATCTTTATCTCATGCACAGGGGGAAAGTAAGGAATATGTCCTTTCATGGGTACACTGAAGCAGAGCATCTATCAAATGTCATCAGTGTTAGCAATGAACCAAATGCTAGAAGTTGCTTAAAGTCAAAGAATTTGTGTGTTTACATAGTGTTGATATCACTGATAACTTGGTTAATTTTTAAGAGCATGTTGTAAGGGGACCAGGTCACAGTGGGTAGCAGTAAAAGGGCCAGCAGCCTAAATAAAAGTGAGGGAGAATAGTCTTCAGTTCCAGATTCACCTTGCTGTTATAAGGTGACATATTTCCTTCAGCTCTGACTGACCAGGGGTGAATTGGACAATTCTGATGTTTGAATTTTCCAAACATTATACCCAGAAGAGACTATTGAGAATGCCCAGAGTTAATGAAGATGCAAGTCATTCAGATTGCTTCAGCATTGGAAAAAGAACCAAACAACAAAACTAACAAGAAAAATAAAATAAATCCACATGTGACTTGGGATAACAATAATCTGCTGGCTCACAGGGAGCTGTATTTTAAGGCCAACATTAAATCCAGGATTATGAAAATAGGATTTTGATGTGATTGTTGAATCCCCAGCTCTAGCATCCAGAATGTGTTAGGTGATAACCTGCAATAAAACTACTTTTTTGTACTTTTTATATTTTTTTAAATTTAGGCTAGAATTGTGCTTTGTAGTTTACTTTATTGTATCCCATGTGTCTCAAACTGCATAAAAGCATGATAGGAAGATAAAGAAGTCATAGCTTTGGTTCATCTTGAAGCCTATGAGAAGGTGAAAACACAGATCCCCACAGATCAGCCCTCCTGTTGGGTGTCTTTTGACCGACCCAGCTGCCCCAGCTGCACTCAACAAGTGGTGTGTTCTTCATCAAGCACCAAAAAGATACAAAGATGCTTTTACTCTTTGGCAAGTTTTGGAAGGAGTTACCTCAGCAGAACCAAATCAGTGCTTCCCATGGCTGAGCAAGGACAATTGAGAACAAGCACCAAAATGTGGTTGCATCTCCGCAGGGGGAATTCCAGAGCTCCTGTTCTTTCAGAAGAGCCCCTTGGTGAGCTGTAGCTGCCATGGTGCTCTCTCCAAACCCCTGTGTGTGAAACACACATGTGACAGCCTGTGCCAGGTGTGTCCAGAGGCTCTTGTGCCAGGACCAGTGTCGCTGCTGGTCTGCAGCAGGATGCTGTCTGCTTTTCATGTTCCTACTGGGAGAATCTACATGTCTGCCAGCTTCACCTGCACTTGCTTATTTCTTACACATTCTACTAACCCTTGCTTGTGGGATTCTGAGCCCAAAAATGTGTCTGCAGTTTTTTTCCAAGCATATCAACTGTTTTCACCTGAGGTGCCAGCTAACTCAGTGGGCTTTGCCTGTGTCTCCTTTGACCATAACTCAGTTACTCAGACCTCTATTATGTTACTCTTTGACTCTAATTTCAATAACAATAGAGCTCTACTGACATTGGCTTCCTCTTAAGGGCAGTACTGACCCATTTCATGTCTTAAAATTCAGCAGTGATCAATGACAGGCTGCACCAGGCATAAATTAGATTTTTTTATGTCTTTTGAAGGAAAAAATGAGAGAGATATTAAGTAGATCTTGTTCAATTATATTTTTGTTTGTTTGTTGAAATCTTGACATCAGACTGCTTCTGTATTAGTGTTTTTTTATGAGGGGAAATTTTAGTATTTTACATCTGTTGCTCTCAGAATTTTGGGTTTTGAATTGTTATTCTCACACAAATTTAAGATGGGGCTCTGATGCCTCCCATATCAGAGTCACACAGTTTGTGATGGAGCTAAGGAAAGTGATTTCAAGTTCTTGATAATCTTGAGAGATATCACTCACTTTATGCCTCAGCCATCCAACTGGGAAAGCTATGTATAAATCAAGATCACAAGCAAAGTTAAATGATGCCTCAGTGGGTATATTCAGTGCAAAAACTTATTTTCTGTATTTTATCTTTCCTTCAGATGGCTGTCCTAGTAGACAGTCACACTGGGATTTCATTTTACATGAAAAGAGGAAATAACTTTTACTGAAGGACTCATTGTGACTTAGCCTTGCAAATCTGCAGATATTAGACCTCAAATGTACTGAAATCTGGAAGATTGATCTTGCAGAAGTCAATGTTATAACCTCAAACAAATTCATATTCTGTTTGCTGTGTCCTCTGGCCAGGGACTAAAATGAGTCACGTGTTTGTTTTAGTGCATCTTCTGGATGTTTTATCATGGTTATTGAACCATGCATATATTGTTTTAATAAGCAAAGATTTTAGGAATACTTTCATAGCTGATAACTAATTTTAATGATTTTAGTCAGAATTGGTTAAATTTATCCAGGTTTTCAGCCATTTGTCTAAAGTCAGAACTAGAAGGAAAGGAAGGAGTCGACCCACAGCAAGCTCTGCGAATTTAGTTTTGTTTTATTGTCAGATAAAATACCATAAACCTCATATAGTGTCTGATTCCATAAAAAGATTTCTATGGGAGAGGATTTTTTTTTCCTGTCACTTTGCATTGTGTGTTTTCTTTCTGCTGGGGTAATGTGTTTATTTCCTTATTGCGAGTGGAACTGAATCCTCTGTTCTCAGCACGGTTAAGTGTTGTGGGTTCTCAAAAGGATGGATGCTTTTGAGGTGCAGGACCTATCAGCCTCTGGGTACCTTTTCTCCTCTGATTCAGCACAGCTAAGTGTTAACAATGTCTCCTGGGAAAGGGAAAAAATAGCCTTTCTGCGTAGCTGCTGCTGTTGGAGCATCTGTTTTCCTTTTATATTTATTGTGTATTGTGACACCACAACATAGATATATAAACTGAGTGGATATTACTAGGAACTGTGTATGTATGTTTGCATGTCCTTTTGTGTGCATTGAATAGGAATTTTTCCCAGAAATACATTAATATTTGTTTCATTGAAATATTGGCAGGGAAAAAAAACAGCAGAGGATTTAACCCTCTAGGGTGCTGTCTGTCTACATATGCGATCTCCCTCTGAAGTGCCCTGGGCTAAGCAGTGCACATCATAGCAGGGGAAGCTAGAAAAGGCAGCAGATCTTGTTTCTGTGCACAAACCTGACATTTTATATCCCAGATGGTAGTTTTATGGGCCATTATGATGCTTCAGACTGACTCAATAGGTGAAATGACAGAATGAAAATAGTCCTATTGCCAAAAAAGAAAAAGAAAAAAGGAAAAAGAAAGAAGAAAGGTTGATTTGGGAGCTCAAGAACTGGCCCTCAATAGGGCTGAGTAAGTCACAGACCAACTGCCGTGATTTATGTGATGGTACAGTGTGATTAACTTTCCCCTGGATCATTAGAGAGTCTCTGTGGGTGGTGATGTGCCAGTTACTGTTCTCAGCTGGAAGGAGGATCAGCAATAAACAGCCAGATGGGGGGAAAAGAGGAGAAGGAGATTCTTAATCAGAGCTGAATTTTTTGATTAAATCTGCACAGATTTTAGGTCAAGTAAAAAAGTGCTTACTTTCTTAACCTCAGGAGCTTCAGTTGTCTTTCTCTGTAACAGCGGGACACAGGAGATCTGTCACCCAGCTTTAAGTCCTTGTCTGCAGTTTGCAGAGTGAGCTACAGGAGTGCCAAGTACAGTTATACTCAGCCCACTTCCAGACCCACCATAAGCATGTTTGCAGCAGGGAGTTGGGTATGTGTGTGTCACAACTGTTCTGTGGGGTGGTGGAGAAAGTACCCAGGATGTGTGGGTAGGTAGGCACCTCACTGCTTGGCCTTTTCAGTGATGAAAGTTTAAAATTAAATCAGATGAATTTCACTGTGAAAAGACTGCAACTTGTATTTGTCACTAACTCATGGCATCTGCTACTGGTTTCCTGCTAAACTGGGCTTAGAAAGAAAAGCTTCCACAGTCACTATGGATGTCCTTGAGCTGTACCCTTTTTTGTATTGAATATCTCCAAATGCAAAGACTTCAAAACTTCCCTGGGAAACTCGTGCTGGTGTTCAGTCATCCCCACAGAGGAGAAGTGTTTCCTGATGTTCAGATTATGTTTCAGCATTCCAGTTTGTGCTGAAACACAGCCTGTTTCAGTTTGTGACTGTTGCTTTTTGTCTTGTCACTGGTTACTACTGAGAAGAGCCTGGTCCATCTTTATACCCTTTTGGTGTAAAAGGTGCACTTTTTGCACTCTCCTTTCAAGTACTTATGCACTTTGATCCTCCTGAGCCTTCTCTTCTCCAGGCTGAAAGCCCCATCTTTCTCAGCCTTTCCATATAGGAAAGTTGCCAGAGTCCCTTCATACCGTTGTGGCCTTTTGATGGACTCTATACAATATGTCCATGTCTCTCTTGCAGTGGGAAGCTCAGAACTGAGCACTATTCCAGGTGTGTCCTCACCAGTGCTGAGCAGAGGGAAGGGGTGCTTGTCCTCCACTTGCCCAGGCAGCCCACACTTGCCTTCTCTCTGGTAAGGGCACATTGCAAGCTAAGTTGTGCTTTTTAGTTAATGTTGGTTTTGAAGTTCGCAGTCACATAGCAGTAATCTGTGCTCCAGAGGCCTGGGGTGTGCTGAGCTGGCTGAAAGCACATCCCGCAGCTTTTGAACACTTTTCATTGCTTCAATCTGCTCTCCTACCCCTCAGTTTACCCTCTGCTATTGCATCTTTTGCAAAGCCTGCCTGTATATTGTCTACCACTGACAGAAAGGCTGTGGCGCAGTGCAGCAGGTTTTACATTCAGACAATCAGGATGAGTTTAGAGAATTAGAGAATCAATGCAGGGGCAGCAAACTGTGAAATCAGTATTAAAAAGGACTAATTCTGTAAAAGAATAGAGAAATTAATGATAGAACATTTCCTCTTGAGAAGGCTCTGCCACCTCAGTTTTGTAAGTGGAGTGATCTTCCAAATCACATTGTAACATTTTATACTGAGGGTGTAAACCTTCAGGCTGTATGCAGTGGTGGATGATAAACAGTCGTGTTTAGCTGATCCTTTTTCCTAAAATCTTGTAATTATTAACAGTATATTTTATATTTTAATGTTTCTAAGTGCAGAGATAATGATTGAAAAATCATTGTTATAACAGTACATGGCATAATAGCCACTCATATATGTCTTTATGATATCTATGCCATCCAATTAAACTTATAAAGCTCTTTACTAATTGATCTCCATCAGAGATAAATCTCTCTCAAGTAGACATCATTGTAATAAATCACGGTTAAAACACCAGACCACAAAAAAATGTTTATTGTGTTTGTCTCAGTGTAGAATTTCAGTTTTATGTGGTTTGCTCTATAGCATCATTCGTAGGGATCGTCATAGAGCCAGTTTTCCCTCCCAAGGGCCCAGAACTGAAAATCCTTGCATCTGGATCAGTGACAGGTCTGAGATTTGCTGCCTTGTAAACCATCGGAGATAGACACTGCAGCTCGCTGTCATTCAAAATCGTGACTCACTATTTCCCAGCAAGATAAGGGTTTGGTTTCAAAGTCCCTATATTCAGGAAATGTGAGTCTTAGTATGCCTGAATTATTGCCTATGGAATATAGAAATCTTTAAAACTTGCTATTTGTCATTTCCCTCCATCTGATGCTTTTATGGTTATCTTTTACTATAGTAATAGTGCTTTAATTTAAACATTGAGAATTTAAGGAGCATAAAGACCCTAGCCTTTCTGTAAGGCACACAGCTCTTCTGAATACTGTCTTGTCCTTAGGTTGTGTTTCTCTCTCTGCCACAGATAATCATATAAATTTTCCGTTTCTGGTTATTTTTATCTTTACTTATATGTCACATCTTTGTTTTCTTCTGAATTTGATATGCTTCTCAAGTTGTGAGATTGATATTTTTGATATATTTAGAGTTTGAAGCGACTCAAAAGTCACAAAGTCAAGTGTAGGAAATGGAAGAGCTGCATGAATATTCTTGGTAGTTTAAAGGGAAAAACCCGTTCTTTATAAAGTTGCTTAAATTAGGAGAGAAATAAAGCTCAGAGTGAGTGAGACTGGGGACACTGAATAGTCACTGCTATTCCAATCAGTATTAAATGACACACATGAAGTAGAACCAAGAATGGAGGACCAAGGCTTACTTCCCTTCTTTCCTTCCTCTTTCCTACCCCGTGCTGACTCACATTTGCATCAGCAGGAACTTTTACTGAAGTCTCCTCAGACAGGAGAAAAAAATGAACCAAATCCTTCTTCACTGTGAGTGGAAAAAAAAAAAACCCCAAACATTTTCTTGCTCTTCCTTTTTAAATATTGCTGTGCATTTACTTTGCCTTTTACATAGTTTGTCCAAATCAGAACATTCAGTTTTGACGTCTTGGACTGTTCCATCAGTTAATATACTGGGTTTTTTTAATCTGGACTTCAAATTTTAAAAAAGAAAACGAAAACATGAACAAACTAAGTCTGATGATGTACACTAAAGTGTGTTGCTTGATTGTGTCTCTTGCAGTTGGAGTCTTCTGGAAAATTGGTAATTTGCACAGCCCTCACAGTGGTAGACAAATCTTCACTATTGAAACAGACCTTGCTGGAGAGTCCTGCATCACTCTGAACTGAAAATTGTCTCTGTTGTCTGAGCTACACTATCATTCAAATTTCTGACCTAAGTCAAGTAAAGTCTTACTTGAATAATGGATCTTATCAGTATTGTTTACCTTATGCAGTGCAAACGGGGACACGGCATGAAAGAGAATTAAGATTATGTTTATAGATTACTATAAACCTTTTAGACAACATGCTTAGGACCTGATCGTGACCTGTCAGTAGTTTTGCAGAGGGTCCTTACCTGGAACAGAAATGCAGATGATGAATTTTAACTAGAGCTGCTTAATCCATTCCCCACTTACAGCTGAGCTATACAGAGTGCTGCTGTTGGTTCTCATGAGCCTTAACAATTTGCTTAGGTCTGCTTTTTAGCAGACCTTGTAACGCTATCCGGTCAGTTTTCAACCCTAAGTCTAATGTTCTGTATTTTAAAAATTATTGTTCTGTCTTTATAGTGACAGAGGTCTAGCAGGGAATGGGGACATTGTATCACTTTGCACAGTAATGGAGGAAAGGAAGAGGAATTGTCTATAATTTGTTTCTCCATCCAGGCAAGTCAAGCTAAGTTATGATAATAGTGGTGCAGCAGTCATGATCACCTACTGTTTTATAGCTGATGTGATTGTTTTTATGAAGCCTATAACATTTTTAACAGTGCTGTTGTGCTGATCATTGTTCTTGTCTCAGCAGAACAATATTACTACAGTCAAGTTAATTCAGCTTGCAGGCAGGGCGTGCTGCTGACAGAGTGTGAGAAGAAATCTCACAGAGAACTCTTTTCCCTTATTCAGATGTGGTCAGGGGACAAGAAGGTGCAGGGACACTGTTCAGTTGGTCAAACCCTTCAATGAATTATTCAAAGATTTTTTTTTATCCTTTTGGCAAAGTGACGAACAGTTCTGCCACATTTCAGACAGATAGCAACCTGCCATTTAGCTTGACTCCTCAGCTTTTGTTATTCACACAGTGTTTGGGTGAAGGGCACAAGTGTGGATAAAAATAAAGACTCAAAGTAGAGGTTTGGATTTTTTTTCCCCCGTTGATCATTCTGAATTCTTCAGAGTGCTGCTTTGCAGAAGGTTGCAGGGGAGTCAGCATAGTGCTGGCTACAGCAGCCCACCAGCAGAAGGAAAAGGCAGGGTGTGGCAAAGAGGGGGCAGACAGTACATCCCCCATTCTTCCAGCTCCTTAGCACATGGTTTTTCTGCTTGCATCCTGCTGGCCCTCATTTGACTGCTCTCTTGATTACTCCTATCTCTCATCTGAATTGCAGCAGAACACGACTCGTAAACAAATGAGTAACGTCTTCCTAGCATGTGGTGAGGTCAGGTGCTGTGCTTGCCTCTCTGCTGTATTGGTGGCCCTGCTCAAAAATCTTTCCTATCTTCTACAACTCAGACAGCCCAGTGATCTTTATCACTGTGATAAGAGGAAAGATAAACTCAGCCTGCTTCTCTGGTCCTCGGATATTGCTCATGTCATCTGACCGTCTCCCTGCCTATTCCTTCCTGTTGGGAGGAAAGAGGTAAAAGTAGATTTGGCAGGAAGAAAATAGTTTTTGCTCAAAGTGACCTTGCAGTTTAGAATGCTAAAAATGTTGGTGTGGGAAAATTCCATTTATTATTCCTAGTGTTGTTCATCCTCTCCCTGTTTTGAGAAGTAGAGTTCCTATGTAGGGATAACACACTCTCACAGACATGCTTGAGGTCATAAAAGCACAGCCTCGAGATAAACTGCATGTGTGAAGCCCTTTGATGTATTGGAGAAGTCATCGGACCCTGGCCCCCACTGTCCGCTATGGTGAGCTGAGCCTAACGGAGCCTGTGTCCCTGTGTGGCTCTGCCTGCTGGGATGAGCTGAGCCTAACGGAGCCTGTGTCCCTGTGTGGCTCTGCCTGCTGGGATGAGCTGAGCCTAACGGAGCCTGTGTCCTGCTGTGGCTCTGCCTGCTGGGATGAGCTGAGCCTAATGGAGCCTATGTCCCCGTGTGGCTCTGCCACCTGGCATTGCTAATGAGGTAATGGCATACATGTACTCTCTGCATTTCAGCTCTGTTTTGGTGGTCACCCTGGTTGCCTGTAGCTGTTGATTTATAACCTCTCATTTACTTTGATGATGCCTTAGACCTTTTGGTTCAATGTCAGTGAAGTTAGACTGGTTAAAAAAAGGTTCTTTTTTCCCTTATTTCTTTTTTCTGCAGTGTGACCTCCAACATTTTTGCTTACCACCATCTGCCTGCAGCTGACTTAAATAGAAGTCCAGTGTATGCTTTGACAGTTCTCCTGGCGTTTTGGTCCCAGGAGACATTTTAAAACCCTTCTTTTAAGTTTTTTTTGTTATTTTTTAAATCAGAGTGTTACTTAGTCTGATAAAGGATATTAATTCTGAAAAAAGGGGAAGAAATAGACAAACCCTATGAACCTTGATGTAGATGGAACTTGATGTTCTGGAGGAAGGTGAAGAGGAAGCTATTGTGTTTTTCTCTTGCCCTTCATCTTCTGGGAATTATTACTGGGAAAACTTGCCACTTTCTGAAATTCATCTGGGTTTAGTTTTTGCTGCTTCTGATCTCTTTTCTGTAACAGTTGTTTGGAAATGGGTGTTTAAACAAACTGAGAACTCTGGCCTACAAATAAAAGCACTAGGTTTTCAGCAGATATAGAAAACTATTTGGCAAAACAGCCAGATTCCAGAACTGGTAATGCCTGTGGATTTACTGGGCTTTGCAAATAATTCCTGAAGGCAAAAGCGTTGATGTGAGTCTTTCTTAATCTAGGCTAACACAGAAGGCAGAAGAAAGAGTCACCAATCTAAAAAATCACCCAAAGTTTGGTGATTTTTGAATTGAAATGGGATTTCCAGTAGCTGCACATGCAGAGACTAGAAAGTTTCAATGGGGATAGACAGAATCTTATAGTCTTTTTCCCTGTGTGAGGATTATGCTGTTGACAAGGACAGCAAATTGTCTGGTCCTTTAGTGGAAACTGAGGTGTGAAAATGTTTGCACTGATTTGCTTTTTAAATATTTGCATGTATAGAAGTGCCCATGAGCATTTCTGGGTACATGCTTTAAAGGAGTTTTAAAACCAGCAGTGAGTAACTGGCAACATAAAATACCAGGCTGAACTCTTTCTTACACTTACTTTAAGTGAGATCTGAATAGCTCATGGACACTGTGAAGGGAATGAGGAGGAAACTTCTGGGTTTGGCTGGTACTTTCTTCCTTTTACCAAAATAAGCTCCGACATCTAGGCCTGAGTTTGAACTAACAACTGCTGCGTGACTGCACTACCAGTTTCCAAGTCATTTATTTCAAAGTGCTCTAGGATACTTGGAGTATGAAAGGTGTCACAGAAAAGCAGATTCTGTTTCATTCTGTTTGACACTTTGTATTTGAGCTTACTGTGTTATAACAGTACACAGAGATTTTAAGGTTTACTGAAGGTCTTGCGTGTGTTTATGCAAAAAACCACCCTGTGTTATAGCTGGGAAAACTGAAAATAAATGAAATATGAATCTCCAAGCAACAGGTCCTTTCTACTAATTTTTAAGGCTCAAAATTTCCTAGTTATCATCCCATTAGCTCCCATTAAACCATAACAACCTGTTTAAGGTTGAAGACTGTATGTGCTTTTACGTAATGTGTTCCTCTATAAGGTTACTGCTTAATGATTTAATGAACACTGGCCATATTGGAGGGTAGAATTGCTGCATCCATTATATGAGAACTTTACTTACTTTTTCCATTTATACAGTTGTATTCTGGAATATACTTTAAATGTGCCTACATAAAATACTTGTAGATATGTGTTGCACATGTATGGACCTAGCTGTTGGACACACAGTAAGTATGCCTTGGACAGAGTGCATTAATGGCACTAGAGATCTCACCCTCACACTCTTATTTTGCCAGGTCATGGGGAGTCTGAAGCTATGGATTTAACATTCAGGCTCATGGTTCTAGGAAAATGTTCAGCCCTCTCACCTTTGGTTGGTTTTGCTGGCAATTCATATCAGGAACATCTGGCCCCTAATTGGCTTTGATGTGGGTTTTTCCAAGCTTTCAACATACGGCTTTGGAAAGGCCATTGTTCTCTTTATTAAAAGAACCTGGTTGAAACAAAGACTCATGTCTGCCACAGACTGAGAATGAAGAGAGAGAGAAAGAAAAGTTGTATCCAGCCTGTGAGCCAGATGAGTAAGTGTTTTAGCCTGTCAAGGTTTGCAGAGTCCTGGGGAAGTCAGAGGTGAGCAGGGATTCTGGCTTCTAGCCCAGTGGAGCAATGGGCGCCTCTGTGACCACAGGCAGCTAGTTAAATCTCCCTGTCTCTTGCCTGGTCCAACAGGAAAACTGGATGAAAGACAAGACCTGGTTAGATACCAGATGCTGTTTCTGAATGGAATTTTCCAAGGAGATGTAAATGCAAAGAACTGTACTTTTATGAAATGCCTCATGCACTCTTATCAGAATGTTCAAAAGTGATGTGTGAGGCTGACAGCTATATCTCTTGATTCATTAGTGGGCTACCATTTGAAAATCTTCTGTGATCTTGGAAGTGTGATGCTAGACAGGGTTTTTCATAGTGCTGTGTTTCTCCTGCGAGTGTTTCCAGAGTTCAGTACAGGGGAAGGGGCAGAATTTGTGAGTCTCATAAAACAGATTTCGTATCTATTTCCTTCTTTGTTTCTATAGTGGAAGACATGCTTGACATCTGTAGGGGAAGAGATCTAGGTGATGTAAATATTGCTTTGTCTAAGGTTCTGTTTCTGATGACTGTGTGACAGAAAAGGACAGCAGGAATGGGAAGATTCAGTGACATAATTAAGGTGCTAGAACATAACTGCTCTCCCAAATGGGGGGGGGAAGTTTCTTTTTATATGGCAACGTGACACATTGCTAGCAATTCCACCATTGAGGAGTAACATTTGTGCACCACCTGAGTAGCTCAAATGTGCATGGCTACAAAAATGAGCCATTTGTGGCTCTGTGTCCAAAGCACATGGACCTGGTATGGGTGGCCTAATTGTTGTCATCGTGTCTAGGATTTTTATTGTTCACAGAATTTTTTAATAATATGTGGAAATCTATATTAAAGACAACTAACAACAGGTGGATGGTAATTACTGATTAGAAGGAGGTTGGAAGTGGAAAATATATAAAACATGTACCAGGGGATGGGAAAGCAGGGATGGGAAAGGAGGGCTGCTTTGTGCAGAAGGGGGTTTGATAGTCACATGTGAAGTCATGATTTCAGTGTTGGTGTGAATTTTATTTGAAACTCTTGTGGGCCTAATTTCCTTCTCCTCTTTTAGAAGGAGTCCTGGCATGATAAAACTTGACATGGCACAAAGTGAACTGTGGCAAAACCAAGGCTATGCAGTAGAGAGCACCTTCCTTTTATCCTAGAAGAAA